>OMLC01030147.1:1798-12978 GCA_900302585.1 Regalecus glesne
TCACAGGTGCTTCACATAGAACAACAACACAACACAACATTCTTCAGATATGTACACACACACACACACACACACACACACACACACACACACACACACACACACACACACACACACACACACACACACACACACATATATTTGGGCCGATGTGTCTGAAAAATGCAAGATTTGATTTGATACTTCTGAATAAAGTCTGATTTGATATGGTCAAAATAGTTTGAATCAGGTCATCTGAATGTAGATTTAAAAACACATCCAGTTTAACACACACACTGGATCACTTACACGTCCTTCCGTGTTGGTTTCAAAGCCCCTCCCCGCCCACCATTCAGCAAATCAGACGCCTCCTCCGTCCCCCTCCTACAACCAGGGGCTTAAACGGGAAAGTCGTTCACTTCTAGACAGATCAGTCAGAGACTATCTTACAAGACATCTTAAAACATAGTAGACCTCATGGACAAAAGTCAATAAACCTCAAACACAGCCGCCCTGATGAACTCAATTCATTTTATGCCAGGTTTGATCCCTCTGCTATACCCCTACCATGGCGTCTCATCCCCTTTAACCCTGCAGACACTGCCCCTTAAAACACCACCTCCCTGCATTACCTCCCCCCTTTTACTTTCTCCCTATGCCCCTCCTCTACTACCCCTGAAGACCAGGACTGCCCCCTCTCCATCACTGAGGCTGAGGTTTTGCAGTCATGCAGATCAACCTATTGTAAGGCGGCCAGCCTGGACTGCATCCCTGGAGGCCTCTTGAAGGTTTTGCTCACCAGCTCGCAGGTTTCTGGAGTTTTCATGGACATTATTAACCTGTCCCTTTACCTCCAGACATCCCACCTGCTTCAAATACACCACCTTCATCCCCATTCCTCAACACTAGAAAGTGACCACTCTCAATGATTGGTGCCCTACTGCCCTCACCTCCATAGCCAGTAAGTTTTTTGAGAAGCTGGTTAAATCCCTCATCTGCCCCATGCCCCCCCACACACACAAACACACACATACACATTGAGCCCCTGCAATTTGCACACTGTCCAAACAGAGCCACGGAGGATGCCATTGCCTATATCCTACACACCACCCTGTCCCACCTGGAAGGGAGGGACACCTATGTGAGGATGTTGCCCGAACACAGCACTGTGTGACTGGATCCATGACTTTCTGACGGACTGCTTCTAGGTTGGGAGAGTGGACAACCGCACCACATCTCCACTGAGGCTCACCATGGGAGTCCCACAGGGCTGTGTCCTCAGCCCTCTCCTGTATTCCCTCTACACCTATGACTGCGTGGCAACAAAGGCTTGAAACAGCCTTGTGAAGTTTGGAGATGACACAGGAGTTGTCGGCTTGATCTCCCTTGACGATGAGACGGCCTACAGGGAGGAGGTTAACACCCTGGAAAAGTGGTGCCAGGACAACCACCTCTCACTGTACCAAGACCAAGGAGGTCATTGTGGATTTCAGGAGATAGGGACACACTCACCTCCCACAGAGTGAACAACTTCAAATATCTGGGAGTTAATATCTACAAAGACCCAGTCTTCAGGAGCTGTACATCCAGCAGTGTGTTAGGAAGTCCCTGGAGGTCATCATACGATAAGCTCACCCACAAAATAGCCTGTTCTCCCTGCTGGCCTCAAGGAGGAGAAGCAGGGCTCTCAGAACACCCACCAGCAGGCTGAGGAACAGCTTCTTTCCTCAGGTCATAAGATTTCTTGATAAATAACACACACACAAACCCAAATACAATCTTAACATCTCTGCAATATCTGATCACCGCATGTGTAGTATCCTAGATTAATGATCATATATGTATCATCATAGGTGCTGGAAGTACAGCTGCTGAGGATGCTGCAGCATCCACTCTGGTTGTTAGTAGACATTTAACTGTCAGAATACTGTATTATATAATTTTCAATAAAGACAGAAAAAGCTGGTGCGCGCATGTGTCAATGGTGTAAAACTGCTAAAAAGTAACGAAGTGCTACGATAGGATATCAGCGCAAACTATATGTCATTTGGTTTCATCACCCTGAGCTCAAAACACTATAATGTGCACTATAATTGCTTTTATATTTGATTTGATTTTGATTGATTTCTACTCCAATCTTTACCTATTGTGTACCTAATTTTGTTATATTTGTTGTTTTATATGTTTTTTGCTTTATATGTATTGCTTTATATGTATGTGTATCTATACCCAGATAGCAAGATATATTAATTCAAAGTTGAATTTTGGTCATAAAGGTAGATTTTTGGTTAAGGTTGAAGACTGATGGTGGGTCAACACTTAATCAACATTGTGTTGTGGTGCAAATTTAATGATTTAAATGCCAACATTGAATCAGTGTTGAGTCTATACTGTTTGCCTTGTTCTTTTCAGGTTTCAACGTTTCTTCAATATTTCTGCCCAGCTATTTTTCAACGTTGATTCACCCATATTTTACTATCCGGGTACACACTTCTTATTTTATATCTCATTTTACTTTATTTTATCTTCATCTTGTAGTGAACGTGACTTGCATAATTCACCATTGTTCTCACACTTGTTCTTAGTGTGGTTCTACACACTGTGGTTTCATGCAGTCATTTATTATAATGTGTTATGCATGTAAATATGACTATTCCGGATTGTGGTCCCTTTAAATACCCTATGTGTGTGATGACGTTAATCCCCATGCTTTTTTGGTTATGGGACAGCGCCATCTTAAATTTCAGTGGTTTTTCTACCAAAATAAACGAGCCAAACATTCGTGTGCTCAACTGGAGAAATTGTATTTTTTGCGTTTCATTGCGATTTCCACAACCTCATGGTTTTGTGTTGGAGTCTCCTAGCCTAAGAATTTAACATGATTTTACTTTTACAACCGGAGTGACAATAAACATCGCGAATCTTGAAAAACAGAAGGACTTTTATACATTCATTTTATTGTCCTCTTCAGCTCTGAGACAAAAAAGTGAGCTACTTATAACTCCTGGCAAGGGACGTAGATTTAAATTAATTATAGGAATATAAAGATAAATGAACATCTCTGTCACTTGCTAGGGGACTTGATTAATTCACATTCTTGACTCAGAACTGAAGAGGACAATAAGATGGATGTAGAAATGTCCCCCCGATTTTTAAAATCTAAATTCAGATGACCAAATTTATTAACCTTTTTAATTATCCAGATTATTGAGTATAAAAAGATCCTTTGTTACGATTTGATTTATTTTCTCTTCTTGTAACTCAATCATTTGGCTATTTTCTTATGTGTGGCAAACCCAAGTCTCAAAGCCAAGAATCAAGCAAAAGATCAAATTTATTGTGGTAATTTAGTGTGTGAACAACAACTGAGTTTTCAGAGACCAGAGGTGCGCACGTTTTACTCTATCTTAAACTGGTGGGGTCCTTTTCGCATATGCTTGCAGTGGCGTATCAGAAACCCCGCTCACCCAGACTACTCCTGGATGACAATTAGCATCCAATGAAAACTGCGCCATTGCCAGTTTAACCCGGCTACTTGAGTAGCTAGCTGGAAGAAGCTAACCAACTAGTCCTTCTGTTCTTGTCAAAAGACCACGTAACTAACGTGTGACAATTAAACATTATACTGAAAACAAGCCGTTTTACTCTTAACACTCGTGGTGAGTATTTTGTTTCCAGATTTTTTCGTTTTTTCCTTCCTTTGTTTTGGGATTTTGTTTTTGTTTTTTATTACTATTTTCCCCCCGTCTTCTAAGTGGCACTTGCTAACGCAATGTGCTGGCCTGAGTGGTAGCCCTTATGCAGCTAACCTACACCTACATCTGGCAAAGCACAAACACTGATAAAGTCGTTGGTTTATAGATCCATACACACATGTGTGTCTATCCGCGTTGGGTATCCTTATCGTTTGCAGTGTTTATATTTGTATAGGGACATTGTTTTCACGTAAATATTTGATCAGTTAATTCTTTTATACCATGTAGCTCACCAGCTAGGACTGACTCATAACGATAGCGAATACATAGTTGACATTTAATCTAATGGCTAGGTAACTCCAGGCTGATCGATTTATTCACTTGCACCTTAACACACCCAGAGTTATCTTGATTTTTGAATTTTAGTTTTGTTTTTACTGAAAATGACACTAATCGTCGTTGATTTTTGAATCTGGCGAAATGGTCGTTGGCTAACTGAAGCTAGCTGGTTTTGCACAGGGCCCGTGGTACAATCGGACGGACCATGGGTTCCAGGCCTATGTTTGGAGTTAATCCTTTTCGACTGTGTTTTTGCTTGCCGTTTGGTGAGCTTGGATTTTGGCAAATTAATTTTTCTCCCAACATATTTTTCTCTCCAGGAATGTTGTGATTTTCAGAAGTTTCGTCTGCCAATTACATAAAATTGTCAAATGCTTAAAAAAACATTAAAGTATTTTATGATTCTGAAAGCGTATGGCATGTTTTATCTTGGTTGTGTCCAATGCCCCTAAATTCATACTTGTAGACTTAGTCCTTGTGCCCAGAGGTCCTTACTGTACTCATGAAACCAGATATTCCCCCTGTATACTGGTTTTTAAAGGTTTTTAAAGCATGTTATAGATGATGAAATGGATGAGGAATAGTCTAATTTATCTTTTGCTCTTTAGTCATGTTCCATTATACTATGAAATAACCGATAAATTGACAATTTTATCCCCCAAATCTATTTGCATTCCAATACATATTAACTAGTTTACTGCCATCATCCCAGTGCCTCCCCTCTCTTGAGATTGTCGCTAAATAGGAAATACAATAATGACTGTATAAAAGCGATTATATTCACTCAATTCTACATCTGAATTTCATTTGAACACAACTTCAAAATTAATGTGTGATTTGGGATAGCTGATCCTCATATGGTAACTCAACTTGCACAGTCCTTGTTAGAGAGAATTAAAAACCCAGTGCTAAATATTCATAGACATAAATGAATGCCACTCATCAACCCTGAATGTTTACTAGAATTAAGTGTTGCTGAAAGCCATCAAAGGTATGGATTTCAAAGAGGAGTGGCAGTCTTTTTTTGTACCATAGGAGGGGGTGTGCTAAGAATGCATTTTTTTTGTCCTTAGTAGCGGTGGAGGCTTTTGTAACCACAAATGAATAGAAAAACTTGGATGATACCGACCTTTTGAAACATGGTTATTCCCATCTCGTAGGTTCGCTATTTTCTTTCTGTAGAGGTACCTACAACCGCTCTTTGTGATATGGTAGGACACAGGATAAGCGGTTAATGATGAATGAACGGATAAGTTTGTTTACTTGGACCTATTACAACACATTGTACATGAACTTAAGAATCAAAATGTGTAGGCTAATGCCTACACGTATGTTGCTGTTTCGTGTTTTCGGTGAAACCGAGACGTTAATTTGAAAGGTTGAAAAGTACCGGAGTCTTATTAAACAGAATATAATTTTGTTGGTAACCTTTCACTCCGCCATAAAACTCAATTCTTATAGTTGATGTATAACAGTCTAAAGAAGCAGCTGCTTGAATTTATGGTTTTCATACTCAAACTTGCACGAGGGTTTATGATAATGTCCCAAATGGGCTAGTTTGAAGCTGCATCACTTTTTATTTGCCTCATCAGTAAATCCTGCAGGTAAGGCTTGATAGAGGATAACGCTATGTAACTTGACTGAGGCTTGTTTTCTGTTACCTCAGTATAAGTCACGGGGGGCGAAGGTGAAATCATCTTTCTCAGAGGGTGCTGCTGTATTTGGCCGAGAGCACCAACATCCACCCCAAGCCACACGCCCGCACAAACTGCCCACAGTGTCAAAGAACAGGCAGAGGACAGCTCTTCACACAAACGCTATGGAGTGAGTGAAAACTTTTTAACCCCCCCCATGTCAGAAAGTGTTACGGTTGATCCCTCTCCCTGTTTTTAAGTTGCATCAGGGTCATTACTTGATGCCTGTGTGCACTCAATCATTTGGAGTGTACTGGATGAATGTCACTTTTTGTTTTGACCAGTGTAATAATGACACAAGTAATTAGATGGATATTTTTATCTAATAAACTTAATACCAATGAGTATAATTATTTATATCTAACTTGAAGCTCCGGTGATAGTGGTGGCATGTGTTGCCCTTTTAGCTAAATGGTGCCTATTAGTGACCACACTTGAAACATTGTGTAGTGTAATGTCAATAATTTGGGTAATATAAAACTCAAATACTCAAAAAACCGCTATTTCTCCTCCTTTTAACTTGAATGGCTTAAGTCTGAAAAAGGTGGTGGAACATGTGGCAAGCACCTGCCATTTTAATTTCATTTTGGATCTCTACGTTTCACCTGGATTTCTTTTCAATTTCACATCCCTCTGGATTTTAAAACATGGTGTTATAGCCTACTGAGGAATTGCGGTATTAGCTTCTTTTAAACCCTTTATCTGTCATGAGGTTAATCTTTGGGTTAATGTGTCTGCTCTTTAAATGCATAATCTTACAGTGATTGCAGGATTATTTTTTTATCCCTGTTATGCATTAAAAAGTACTATCATCAGCTAGATTTTTGACATTACTACTTATGTCAATATAACTTATTGCCTCTATAACTTTTTGATTATGTCATGTGTGGATCCTTATTTGGGGAAACAAAAATAGGAAATCGTACTGCTGACCCTGGTGGTGCTATGTTCTGGTATCACGTCTTATAATTGAAAAGTTTGCAGGCAGACCCACTTGCTTGTCTCACAGTAACTGAAGCTATGCATATTTATAACTGAGGGATCACTTTGACTCACTTTTCATGTTAATGAGTACAACTAAGTTAAATGATGCAGGGGTGATGAAGGTTATTCATTCCAATACTAAAACTGGGATTTGTGTGTTTGTCTCTCTTTCACTCCATCTTCTCTTTTTGATAGTCGCTCGCCCACAACCTCCAGCCTGATGGCAAGCAATGTCACCAATAAGACCGACCCACGCTCCCTCAACTCTCGAGTCTTCATTGGCAACCTCAACACCCTGCTGGTCACAAAGGCTGATGTGGAGGCCATCTTCTCCAAGTATGGCAAAATTGTGGGCTGCTCAGTCCATAAAGGCTTTGCCTTCGTCCAATATTCTAATGAGCGGAATGCCCGTGCAGCTGTCGCTGGGGAGGATGGACGAATGATTGTCGGACAAGTGCTTGGTGAGTCTACAGGTTGAGGTGCCTGTAAAGACAAGATAAGATATTCCTTTATTAGTCCCACAGGGGGACATTTTTGAAAGAGGGAAGGAAGATTAATCATTGGAAAGGCTTTTTGATACTTAGAATTTGACTTCAGTTTCATGGCTCTCGGGTAGTAGAATGACAACACAACACAGCAACCTTCAGAAATGTATAATCAAGGATTGACTATATTCAGGTGAAAATAAGAGGTAATAAAGCACAATGGTACAGAGAATTTTATCAGACCTTGATATAACTGGTAGCAGATTACTTACATACATGCCTGAGGTAAATGGACATGACCAAGCATACCAGTTTATGTAAAGTGTCCATCTATCCATCCATTGTCCACTGCTTATCCAAAGTCGGCTGGCTGGGGAACTGCCGCCCATCTCAGTTCTCATTGGGCAAAAGGGTGGGATATACCCTGGAAAGGTCACCAGTCCGTCACGGGGTAGAGGAACAATGCCTTGCTTAAGGACACCTTGACATGCTTCTCTGTAGGTGCTAGGATCAAACTTGCAACCTTCTGGTCGCCAAATGACCGCTCTACCCACTGAGCCATGCCACCCTTACAGTGTACAGTATGTACAAAATACATGGTTGGAATTTGACAGTTTGTCAGATCTCTGTCACATCAGTAACCTCTTTTTTTCAACATTTTCTTTTAGTATTGGGATATTAATACCATTATATTGTGAAACACATCTAGATTTTAAGGAAAGTCTTGAATCTTTGTGGTTTCATTGATGTGCATACACCCATTCCTCCCCATTCCCCAGAATTACCAACCCTGCTTTCTCTTTTATGTCATATTGGTCCGTTTTTTTTCATCCTTTGATAGACATCAACCTAGCTGGAGAACCCAAACCTCACAGATCAAAGACCAGCAAACGCTCAGCTGGAGACATGTACAGGTTTGTCAAGTTATATTTATTACTAGAATCTTAAATCTAGGTCAACACTTCTCCAAAGTGTTTGCAAAGAATTTAATAGACAAATTATATCAAAGAAGGCCCAGCAAGAAAAGTTCAAAAGTTGAATGTCTTGAGATTTGAACAAGAGTTAGGGAAGGAGTACAAACAAATTGAAATGAATCATGAGACAGAAGTTTGCCATAAAAACTACTTTTAGAATCAACTCGATTTTCTTGTGCTTTTTTCATACAGCAGCAGTTCATCATTTGACCTTGACTATGACTTTCAGAGAGATTACTATGACAGGTGAGTCAGTTTTTGTCTCTTTTTTCCTTCATGATTTCCTCATATGCCAGTCCATCTCTTCAGGTTTCTTAGAAAATCGACCAAGGGGCCTCCGGTGGCGTAGGTACCTCTGGTCAGTGCATCTCTGCGTCATGCAGTGTTCGAATCCTGTCGTTTCCAACCACAGGCTGAGGTCCAAAGTTAGTGGGTCATAATTGGCTAAGCCTCACATGGGTATAGGGGTTAGGTTGGATGAAGTATTCTGTGTTCGCTAGTGTCCCCCTCTAGATCATCCGGGCGGTCATCATTAAGCGAAGGGAAAGTACTCTGCTTCATTTTCCTCCGACGGCCAAGCACTGAGCTTTCCCCACGAGACCCTGATGTGTAAAATAGTGAGGGCTAGTCGTCATGTGACTTGTAGGACTCGCATGCTACAGCTTCCTCCTTCCTGTTGATGTTCTAGAGGGGCATCAAAGCGACTGACCCAGCAGAAGCCAACTAGGGTAATTAGTGTAGGGGAAAAAAGGGGGATACATTTTAAACAAAAAAAAGAAAGAAAGAGAATTGACCATGGTAGAGCAAGGGGGATTTAAGGCTAGATGCCCTTCCTAATAACCCACAGTGGGATTGGATCTGTATACACCTAGGTCATCATTTCCTGACACGTGTGCTCTGCCACTGAGTTACCACAAATTTACAATTATATTTTACCTATAAAAAAGCCACGATGCTGAGATACTTCCCAGTAGATGGCAGACAGTGAGGCCTTGAGTGCACGTTGAGCAGCTAAATTCAAATTGTGTGGACAGCATTTCAGGTGCATTAAATATGCCGGTTTCACCGCAATTGTCACAATGGAGGCATTATCTTCACCAAAGTTGGATCATTGTCAACAAGCCCCCATTCATCCACCATGTCCTGTATGTAGCAAATCAGCAATATTTGACCTGTTGTGGCTATCAAACATAGCTCTGATCTGCTGGCCATATAAGGCCATTTCCCATTCTGTAGAAATATAACAGCATATGATAGTTTGATATGACTGGGTTGCTCTTGACATCAAGCCATCAATTTTAGTGGCAACTCTGTTTTCAGAAGAGATTGCTTCAGTGACCTTTTGCTTCAAATTTATATACAACTATGAATCAGCAGTTTCTGCAATGAACCAATGAGTGGGGATCATATACCTTGGCTCAGACTCATTATGCAGATATCTGAAGCCTTCTTTATCAGCAATGCTGCATGGTGCAGTCTTTACATATAAGGTACACCATGCTTTGTGATCTTCTGAGCCTGTTGGGATGTTAAGAGAAATTTTGAGTTGAAAGCGTCATGCAGGGTTGGTTGAGATGACACACAGTGGGCCCTGTGTAGTAACTGTTGCTAGCAACTGATCAACTGATCATATCAACTGATCATAGTGTCTTGTCCTGTAAAGATGGAGGTTGTTCATGTTGCTGCAGTATTTTACCCTGTATAGCTTGCATATTTAATGACTCATGTCCACCTCCTGACTTCCTGGTGTTTGTAAAAATCAAATGCGACCATATCTTTGCCCTCAGTTTTGCCCGTGGTGGGCTCAGTGGTAGAATATGTGCCTGCAAGTCAGGCATCTTCCAGGCGACTTCAATCCCATCACAAGGATTCAGTAAAGAGCATCCGTCCTTAATATCCCGTACTTGATAAATCTGAGACGTATTTTGTAAAACGCTTTGAGTGGTCAATAGACTACTAGAAGACCATTGACTAGAAAAGCGATATATAAAAATGAGTCCATTCACCATCCATGCTTGAATGTATTTGAAGTGAGAAATGCACTGTCATGTGATTTAGCCATTGGTAATGTTTCTTTCTCAAAACTTTTTCGCAACATTTGCCGCCATATCGATACAGTAACCTCTGTATTACCACAATATATTGCCTTATAAATTATTTATATCCGATATTTCAACCATATAAACCTATCCCTTGAACTCCTGAGCTATAAGCAACAAGTCACTAGGCATAGCAGAGAAAACAAAACATTGGATTATTGCTACATCTTAATTTCAAATGCTTACCATGCATTCCATAGGGCTCAGTTGGGGAAGTTTGACCGTACAGTGTGGAAAATACGGACTAAAAATATCGACTAAAACTTGAAAACATCAAGAAAATATCCAAATCTGCCAGGTCCTGGTCCATTGAAATGCTCCAAGGCTGCTTTGAATGCACTAATTGAAACCTCTTGTGACACCCTCAAGGAACTCACTGACATGGGGACATCATGCATCAATTTCTGCAAGGAAGTGTGCATCCCTACATGGTGTGTGTATACATGGAGGCTCTGGTGGCTCAGTGGTAGAGCACTCATCTCCAAAATGGGCATAATGGGCTTGATCATGGTGTGTTAGGATGGAGTGGTTAGAGTGGTCGTCTGGCCTTTGGAAGGTTACAGGATCGATCCCCGGTCCTGCGGAAAGCGTGTCGAGGTGTCTTTTAGCAAGATACTGAACCCCTAACCTATCCCCGAGTGCCATATGGTGGCAGCTCACTGCTCCTATACATGGATGGGTTGAAATCCAGAGAAATCCAATTTCCCTTGCAGGACTGATAAGGTGTGTGTGTGTGTGTGTATGTATATATATATATATATATATATATGTATATATATATATATATGTATATATATATGTATATATATATATGTATATATATATATATTCTATATATATATATATATATATATATATATATATATATATATATATACACACATATATCTCTGATCTTTGGGGAATGATGAAACGCTGAACTTGTTATAAC
>OMLC01030174.1:0-12500 GCA_900302585.1 Regalecus glesne
GTGTGTGTGTGTGTGTGTGTGTGTGTGTGTGTGTGTGTGTGTGTGTGTGTGTGTGTGTGTGTGTGTGTGTCACTGTGTGTGTGTGTGTGTGTGTGTGTGTGTGTGTGTGTGTGTGTGTGTGTGTGTGTGTGTGTGTGTGTGTGTGTGTGTGTGTGTGTGTGTGTGTGTGTGTGTACAAGCGAGTGTTTAAATGGCCATGGCTTTGTGAATATAGGGGGTGCATCCCAGCTCATGGGTGTGACATTTGTATGTTCTCCTTATGGTTATGTGAGATTCCTCAAGAGGGATTCAGTTTCCTCCCATGAGCAAACTACATTAGTAGCATATTAATGAGAGACTCATTTACTCATAGGTATGAATGGGAGTAAGATTGTTTGTGTGTGGGGCCAGTGACTTGTCCAGGGTGTCTCCCTGCTTTTTTGTACATGCCTGCTGGGATAGCCTCCAGACCCCTCTAAATTGGAATTGCATTAAGCAGGCATAGAGGAGTGGCTGTATTCATTTGTGAGAAAATGTGGAGGTCTTTTTTTAAATGTATATTTGTTTGAGTGTCTCATATATCTGCATCAGGAGGTTGTGGTAGACTTAAGGCAATAATTAGATTTAGGTGTGTTTGCACTTTAGTGTGGACATTCACAGGGAGTACGGTTAAATATTCAAATGTGTGAGTGTGTTTTCGGTGGGGGATGAATACATGGGTGAGTAAATATATCATATGTATGGCAAAGAATTTAAAAATGTTCTCACTTTGTGAGCAAGGTTATTGTCTTCTCCGTTGGTACTTGTGCATGAGTATGAGCGTGCCAGTTTGTGTCTGTTTGCACTCACAGGCACACAGATATTTAGCTCAAGTTATAATCCACCCCGACTCACTATATGTGACTCAATAATTCCAACTCAATTCCATTTTTCATTACATTTTTTTCTCGAGTGCCCCTTTGAAAAGACAGTTTGAAGTGGTCTGGAGTGAAGGGTGAAGGAAAGAAATAAGGCGTTGACATGAAATGAGGCTAAATCATGTTACTTATCTTGCCAGGCTGTATGTCCACCACATTCACTCTCATTTCTTCACTCTTTTGTTCTGTGGTACTTGTGAATCCAGGGGGCAATCGTGGCAGTGACAGGGGATGGCGTGAATGACTCGCCTGCCCTAAAGAAAGCTGACATCGGGGTTGCCATGGGAATCGCTGGCTCCGATGTCTCAAAGCAGGCTGCTGACATGATCCTGCTGGACGACAACTTTGCCTCCATTGTCACCGGAGTCGAGGAGGGTGAGATGGGGTAGGGATCAGAGGGGTAGATTAAGTGAAAATAAGAGAAAAGGAAAGAAAGAAACATTAATACAGAAAGAGAGAAAAAATATAGGCCGAAGGGGAGACAGAATATATGAAAAGAGGAAAGAAATAGCAGGAAAATATTGGACAGACAGAAAGGCAGGGTAAAGGATGAAAATTATAAGAAAGAAAGAAGGATAGACAACCTGAACAAAAAAATGGATAAGAAAAATATGTCTAACATCGGCACCCCTATCAACCAACACCTTCATCCTATCTCTCTTTGATGCCCCCAAGGTCGTCTGATCTTCGACAACCTGAAGAAGTCAATCGCCTACACCCTGACCAGCAACATCCCAGAGATCACTCCTTTCCTTCTTTTCATCATTGCCAGTGTTCCCCTTCCCCTGGGAACCGTTACCATCCTGTGTATCGACCTGGGCACCGACATGGTGAGCAGCGGGAGACCACAAACAAGCGTGCTCCTTTCACATGGCTGTGGAAACCATAAAACACTGTTCATTGTGTTTCATACCCCGGGGTGGCTGTATTAGACTGTTGTATTTTTGTCCTCCTGAATGTCACAGTTAGCTGCTTTCTCCCCATGGTGGCTAGCTATGCAATTTGCTCCAAATTAAATTCCCTGTATTGCCTGAATTAACAAGGAGACCATATCTAAATTTCTAGGGGGGAAAAAAAACCATCAAACAAAGCTAAATTTACTCAGAGGAGGATGTCACCTGACTTCGTGTTTGGCCGTACCTTGATATAGAAAATATGCAGATAATTTCACAATCTCAGCTATAATCTTGACTTTAATTTTCCTTATGATCTCCCCATAGCATATATTTCCTATGGAAACATGCTAAAGGTTTTTAGGAAATCAGTTATCATACATAATTACTGCCACCGATTTTTTCCCCCACTGGAGATCAGAAGGACTAAACACAGATCAATGCGTATTCAGTGGTTGTTTTCCAGAAGCCTTCCAGTACAAGAAAGCTTGTTGTTGTTGACAAATTCTAATATGGTACATAGCTCTGGGGGCATTTTTAATATGTTATTTTAAACACTGCTGTTTTATATTCCACCCCATGGTACAAGAAAAAAAATAACTCTCTCCTATAAAGTGTCTTGATGCATACTCAATAACCCTGGTAAAGAAATCACAAAAAATTGAATCCGTTCATTCGGACACAACCTTTATTGAAAGAGACATTTCATCACTCATCCAAGTGACTTCTTCAGGCTGATTTCAAGTATGCTCAACCACATAATCAGACAGAGAAGGGCTGACATGCAATTAAGGTTGCGGTTTGAGTGTAACTGGTTGAACTATTAGGACACCTAGGAAAAGTCAATTTTGACCACGACTCTTCACACTTAATGTGTAAATATTCATGTATATGTCCCACAGTCTTATTGTCATATATATATGGAAAACCTTGTAGCTATTTAGCTTTCCACTTTTTTCAAAATTAACCAAAGATGGATTGATTTAGCTTTTGGCTAAAAGTCAACACCAGCTTGCATTCGTGTAAAAAAGAAAAACAGTGAATTTCAAACATAGACAGGGAGTTTGTTACTCAGGGCTGTGCTTTTCCATTTCCAGATGCTAGGCTCTTGACGTATTCCTCACAGTACCAAGCAACAAGCTGCAGTGCCTGTGCTGCTCAATGGAGAGGTGCTATCCATCACTGTAAAAAAGGCAGAGGATGAATAAATCTCACAGCACTTGTTTTCATTACCTCGAGTTTCATTTTCCCACCTCAGAGATTACTAACAGTGTGTGGTTGGAAATGGCTCCCACAAATTTGAGTGAAAAGCATTAAAAATGGTCTTAGGGTTTGGGTAAAGGTAATAAATTGTGTGATATTAAATGTAGACTCCTTAAGTGCAAAAAGTAATAGTACATAGTAAATGGCCTTATATTTTAGTGCTAGGCAGAATACTAACTTCAATGTAGTACCTTTCACAGGTTAAGCTTAAGGCAAGGATTTATACTACTGTAATTGGCAACGCAACATCTCCCAGCCTTAATGACATGGACGATTAAGTTCTTTGGTTTGCAGGAGTGGAAAGTCGATGTTTAAGTTGATGTGCATTTCCTTGACTGTTTAGCATCATAGGGGTAGCTTGTTCATTTTCCATCTGAATTTGACTTCAAATATGATAATTTTGAGGTTTCATTGCACTTTATTTGATCACATTCATATGCAAAAGCTACAAGACTGTGTTTGTATAATGAAAGTTGATAGCGTAAGCAGAATGGTAAATGGACTCATTTTTATATATTGCTTTTCTAGTCAAGTCACCACTCAAAGCACTTTACATCTTGTGCCTCACATTTACTGAGCATGGGAGATTAAGGCCGGATGCCCTTTCCTGATGGTGGGATCAAACCCGCAATGCCTTACTTGGAGGCATGCACTCTACCAGTTTAAATATAGCAAAGTAGCTGAAATTTGAACAGTGAAACTTTACTGGAAGTACAGTATTCATATCAAACTACAAACTCTTCATCTGCAGTTGCCAGGTTAAAAGCGTAGTTCAACTCTGGGCCACAGGCTCAGGGCCCTGCAGGGATTTAGTAGTGATTGAACTCACAATGATTATCATTAGTGAATGGGAGAAAAAGGGCTAGCTGTGAAGAGATGATCATCAAAGCAAGATATCGGAGAGTTTAGAAGACTTCAAATTTGACATTAGGATACAACGAACGTAGACATGCACACACCGGGTGCACAGAAATGCATAGACCACATGCTGATGGAAGCATAAGCATCTTCTCCAGAATACAAAAAGAGAAAGAAAATCAATGCCAGCTGGGATACTTGCATTCTACAAGCACTGTTTATCTGTCTAAATCTCCAACTGCTGCTTGGGTCATGTGAGGGCAAACCCTAAACAAACTGGATTTATAACTCACTGGATGGGAGCTTAGTTTTACCCAGCACTATTTCCCCCAACTAAATCTAACCTATGTTCTAGAGATTTCCCTCACTAAGTCACACATATTGCTGTCTTTCTTACCAAGTAGAAAGTGCCAATATACGATCTTTATGGCACAGACCATTCTGCCCTTCTCTTTTGTGAGTGACTGAAATTCGTGTTTGATGCCCCCCAGTCTGAGATGCAGCCCCTGACCCATGTCTGCCTGTCTCTGGCTCTCTATGCCTCTCTACACTCCTCTTTTTCCCAACCTATACAGTGATCAAATATTGAAATATGTTGATAGAGATAGCTACTGTACAGCCAGGGCTTTCTCTCTCTGCTGCACCCAAACTTTAGAACTCCCTTCCCTCTCACATCTACGTAATGGACTTCATCACAGGATTCTAAAATGGTTTTTAATCTTACATACTGACTTAAACTGCCATCAGCTGCATCTTGATTCAACCCCTTGCTGAGATATGCTCTGTTGCTTATTGTGAGTTTTATTGTCAATTGTACTGATCTTTTTTACTGCTTTGTTGTTTACTGTATCTTTTATTACTGGTCGTATATTATGTAAAGTGACCTTGTGTGTCATGAAAGGCACCATTAAATAAAATGCATTATTATCGTCATCAGGACGTTATTAGGAGTTGTGGTAGCACAGGGGTAGAACGCATGCTTCAGAAAGAAATTAGGCAGAGTTTGTGGGTTCAAACCCATTGCAGGGCATCAGGAAGGGCATCCAGCCTTGGCTACCCTGGGATGGACTGGTAACCTGTCCAAGGTGTTTGTCCACCTTCCATCCAATCAATGCTGGGATAGACACCAGTAGGTCTGTGACCCAGCTTCAGATAAGCAGTTGACAATGACATGATGATGTGGTATTATTATTATTATTATTATTATTATTATTATTATTATTATTGATGCTCTGGTATCTGAGTGTTAGAGCACGTACTTCAGTAACTGATGAGCCAGATGTTGCAGGTTCAAACCCATCATGGGGCATCAGGAGGGGCATCCATCCTTAATGCTCCATGGTCCATCTATGTCCATGTACACACCCACAAAGTGGGGACTAATTGTGACATGTAAAATGGATCTCTCATTCTTGTCATTATTAATCTGCCATCTATCATTTATCTTGCATTGCCTTTCTCTGTGGTAAGCTTTTTTTTGCCTTGTTGGCCATCATGAATAATTTTTTGTACAGAATTTTTTGTTTCCAGATTGTATATTCACCAATCTTTCCCCCTTTCTACCTTTATCTTCAGGTTCCAGCCATCTCTTTAGCTTATGAGACGGCGGAGAGCGACATCATGAAGCGTCAGCCCAGGAACCCGAAGACAGACAAGCTGGTTAATGAGCGGCTCATCAGCATGGCCTATGGACAGATAGGTTTGTCTTCTCATGGCTGATAACCTAATGGCCCTTTGACTCTGTGTGCTGCTTCGTGACGTTTCTCTGGCTTCGAATACTAAAGTTAGGGCTGTAAACAAGTGTTAGGGTCTGTAAAAATGTCAAATATTGACATTTAACCACAAACACCAGTAATTCTTACAGGGGTATGCTAATGTAAATGTTTAGGAGCTTGGGAATAGATAGGAAACTAGATGGCAGAGCTGAATGAATGGTGAAGAGAAGGTTTTTACACTCCCCTTCATTTCTCTTGACATTTGCAGCAAATAGATGAGGAGAAAGTGCAACTGCCTCCTGGTTAATGTTGGTCATGTTTCACTGGTCAGTGACTTGCTTGGATGAATGCTTTTTATCTCCAGTTTTAAAAAAGGGTTGGGAATAGTGAAAAATCAAAGGCTCACCCAGTTTCATGAACAGTTAAATGGGTCAAGATATGAGAGCAATTCATTGGACAGCATAAGATTTAAGGCTAAGCATGTACTAAAATCTGCAAAAGATACAAATCTGCTTCTTTATTATTTGAGACAGGACCATTTCTGTGGCAAAGCTACAATATGTTGCTTTATTTTGAGATGCCATTTGGTCAACTAACACATCACGTCTCATCCCAATCAGCCATTTTCTGACACCGCTGCTTGAAGTCATGAGATGTCTATATTCTATATTTCATGCATTTAGCTGGCAGTCTTGTCCAGAGGCATTTACAAGGAGTTCAACAGTAGAATAAGTTTAGATACCTGGATTATCCGGTTGCAGAAGAAGGCAACATTCAAAGGCTGCGGGTATGAAAGTTGCAGTGCCCAGATGACAGATGTCACAAATATTCCCCCTTTCATTTGAATGTTCATTTGAAAGTATTCTCAGTATTAAGTCAGAGGCTCAAGTCAGGGACCCTTCTCACAATGCAACAAATTATCAACCAAGTCAATCCCAAGCAGTGTATTTCTGGTGAGAACTTTAGGATTTAACAAAGCTTGGACACAGTGACAACAAAGGGCAAGGCTGTTGTCAGGCCAGTACAAGACATATTAAATTGTGGGAGACGAGGAAGAGATGAGGCCCTGCACACAGCATGTCTGACATGGCCCAATTTTTAGATATACCTATAGAGAGACACAAACACCTAATGATGAGTACATGGTCCTTAGAAGCACATAAAAGACAGTGGAAAATACAGACACAGCCTCTGTAACCACATGAGAACACAAAGCCCCATGTTGTGAAGACATATCAGCCCGGCTCATTCTTCACTGGTGCGCTCGTAATAATTTTTCAAGCTGACTTTATGGAGGCCCTTATGTTGTCACCTTTTTCCACCAACCTCACCTCCATCTCTATGTTCCAGTACTTTGAGTGGCCAATAGACTAGAAAAGCTCTATATAAAAATGAGTCCATTTACCATTTACAACTCATTGTATGCGCTTCATCTTCTCCCTGGTTCCACCATCTTCCACTTCCTGTATTTGCTTTCCATTTTTCCAACTGCCACTACATGAGCCTATAGAGACATGTTCTTATTCCAGTTGAAAAAGTTAAGCATGTTTTGACTTTCTGACATGAATCTTGTTATGAGAGGTTAGAGTCAGCACTGGGCCCCTATGCTAGATGTTCCCCAGCCTGCCCATCGCACTGAGATGACAAACATAACATCATGTCAGCAGTAAATGAAAGAAGTGAAGGCATACAGCTTTAAAACAACTGGGAACAGCAGAATGCTCTGCACAGCCAATGCCTTGCTGAAATGATTACTAGGAAAGCAGACTGCCGTGCTATAGAAGAGGAGTCATGATAGCAAGGCCAGCATAGTGATAGACTAGCCTACTTAACAAAATCTGGTGTCAGAGCACCGTGACAGCCACAAACCTCATCAGTGATGGTGCACCCGCACATGGACCACATTACTCATGCCTGCACATAGGCCTTATAAACACAAAACACAAGTGTGTATGTAGGTTGACTATTTTTCAAATAAAACCACTAAGTTCTACCTACATCATAGGAGCACTGTGGGCTTTTTGCTGCATGAAGTCATCTATTCTACTGTGTTGTATCCAGCGGCATGCTCGCCCATAATTATGTGTGGGCACATTTTGCACATTTTTTAATATACTGGAGGCTCAGTGCTCAACACCTTTGTTACAGCAGTGTTGAGATTAAGAGGGGTCCATGCTTGCAGGCCCTAAACTGTTGCTGCCATATATGCAGGTAATGAAGCTGCATAATCTGCATACATGATAGTTTCACTGCTGTTCTCTCACTACAAGATCATTGTTATGATGGTCCAGTGTGTCCACTGCAGATCAGCATGGACTTGGCCAGACCTTGGAAAGCAGTCATGAGGGCCCATTTTTTGCTGAATTGTGCTTGAAAGTTGAGAAGTGTTTTCCCTACACAAGAGGCAAGCAAAGACTGAGGGAGGACACATTGCACATGGTTCGAATATGTATGTATGTAGGTTATTAGTGCCCCATTAGGACCTGCACTGTCTATATATAGGGTTGGGTGATGCCTGCAGTCAGTTGAGACTGAAGAAGTCACTTTGATGAGTGATGAAACATGTTCTCCTCTTAACCTTGTGTCCAGATGAACTGATCAAACTTTTTTGTGAACCCTTTCATGAGGACAAGGTGTTGGCATGCATGGCTGCATCCAGTTACATTAATAGTATAAGACCCCGAGCATTTGCAAAGGTAAGCCATTGCCTCAGCGTTGGATCTATATCTCTTAACAACCTGCCAGGAAAGGCAGTGGGGCTCTGGTGGTCTCTAAACACCCCTATACCTGCAACTTTTTATGTTGATTGTGTGTATAAAAAGATAAGAAGTCTATAGAATGTTTGAGCTTGTACAAATCAATAATAAAGGGAATATATGTAAAAAGAACCATAATCCATCATCAAATGGAGGACACAGGGAAGGAAAGAACTTATGTCAATGAGAGAATTTCACAAAGAAATTCAATGATTTAAGAGCTTTTCTATTTTTCATTTGCATTTCCTGCCCACTGGCCATGAACAGGGCATCTACAAAAAGGTCAGACTCAGAAGTGGCATTACAATTTGTTGGATTAGCCAAAGTTCAAGTTTTCACAGTAAGTTATAAGACTTCATAGGATGCCCACTTGAAACTCATGGCAATAACATATGAATATGGAGCAGAATATCTAACAGAAGTAGTTAAAGGAGAAAATTAATTCAGGGTTTATTTTTTCTGTACAGAATTTAGAGGAAGGTAGTTTTACAAACAAGGAAAATGTGCAGATTGTTGGTATTCGACACAGTGTATGCACATATCAACTGCCACATTGATCAGTGAAACTTAACAGCATGAAAGGCTGGAAGCTGAAGTGCATTAGAAACTTGGTAGAAATAACCAAACCATTGCTGGGAAAGTGAAACTAACATTCAACTTTGTTCATCTCATCTTTGCACTCCCAGTCTTGGTGAGATGATGTCATTTTGCCCTCAGAAATGTAACGCTGGTGTGAATGTAACCTGTTCCTCAGCAGGATTGCCATGCGGTGTAAGATAGCATGGCAATTTGACTCCCATTGAAGTGAGCCACAGACATGGGACCAAAAACCCAAGCTAAAACACAAAGTTAGTTTCTAACCTGCTTATCTCCATGCATGAGAAGGCCTCAGTTTTAGTTTTGACACAAGGAACAAATTGGTCAGTCTATGCTGGTCTCTAATCAAATATCAGCACTCATTTTGTACTTCCACTCTTTAATATCCACCATTTGAGAAATATGACCAAACTTCATTGATCTGGCAAAATGACTGATGTATAACAGACTCTCTTGGTTTGCCTTTATGATAGCATTCATTTCATTGAGGATTTTTATTCTTCCTCTGTTGAAATAATGTCTCCTAAAATATTACTACTAATGCTACTACTGATAATAATGAATTATAATTAACTATAAAAATTGTGAGTCCCTTGAACTATTTATCATATTTAACCCATATGGTACCTGTTTCTTTCCAGGGATGATCCAGGCCCTGGGGGGCTTCTTCACCTATTTTGTGATCTTGGCAGAAAATGGCTTCCTCCCAGGGCACCTGATTGGCATCCGCATCAACTGGGACGACCGCAATGTCAATGACCTGGAGGACAGCTATGGACAGCAATGGGTAAGGGGGCCCAATAGATACCCATGAACTCTTAGACACTCCTATAGTCTCAAAGTATGCATACACACATACCAGACAGCTACCTGACATCTACCAGACAGCTAAAACAGAGAAAAGACTTTGTGCTTTGTACTTTAACACTAACTACATATCTGGTGTTTTTACTCTATGTTCTACCTTGGCAGACGTATGAGCAGAGGAAAATCATTGAGTTCACCTGCCACACATCCTTCTTCGCTAGCATTGTTGTAGTGCAGTGGGCCGACCTCGTCATCTGTAAAACCAGGAGGAACTCCGTCTTCCAGCAGGGCATGAAGTAAGCGAGACTGGAGAGGGTTTGAGCAGCAAAACAGAAGAAAAGGGAAAGTGTGGTGTGAAAACTGAGAGAGAGGGAACTAGGATGGAGGATGGAAATACAAAGGGATTGGAAGGAAGGGTGCAGTGAAAGAAGACGAGAACAAAAGACGATCACTTTCCTTTCAGATTGAATTATGGATGTATTTTGTGATGACTCCCCTATCTTGGGTCAGTTGTTTTGAATCTACTTGATGGAGCTATTCTCTCCCTGTCTTTCATGTTATTTATTCGTGTACACTACAGGAACAGGATCCTGATCTTCGGCCTGTTTGCTGAGACTGCCTTGGCTGCTTTCCTGTCCTATTGTCCAGGCATGGACATTGCCTTGCGCATGTACCCCCTCAAGTACGCACCACACAGGCATATCTTCAGCCGACCGAAAAATAGCCTCTTAGAAAGATCTAATAAGCTGCTATTTGCCTGTCACTCGGCTCTTTAAATGAAGTCTCTGATCGTCTCAAACATCCCATTTATCTTTGTTATTCAAAAATGGCTGCAACATATCAAAATGATTTGCTAACACTCACTGCCCCTCTATCCATCCTACCCTTCTATCATTCTTTCTTTCACTCTATCTCTCTATAAAGGATTCTTTGGTGGTTCTGTGCCTTTCCGTACAGTCTTCTCATCTTCATCTATGATGAACTCCGTAAACTCATCCTGAGAAGGAGCCCTGGAGGTAGGTATTAACTACCAGTCCCAGAATTCAAACATCATACCTCTTCCTTGTCTGCTACACTGGGTAAATGAAAAGTAATAAAGTAATTGGTAGAAGGCTGTTTAGGGGTTTAGACTTCCCTGTCTCTTGAGCCCCATGCACTTATCCTATCCAAGAGTAAATCTCTGCTGATACCGCCACTCTTACATGTCTTCTAATCTGTGTCCCTCAGCTTTTGCTGTTGTCTTAAATTCAATAAAAAAGCAGGAGAACATGGACTGCCCACATTACAGGGAAAGTTCACCCATGGTCTTGTGTATGTGGGTTCATTACTGATGAGCAAAGTGGTCGATTGAACTAATAAAGTTCTCACTGTGCTATATTGACAGAGAAATTAGTGTTGTCATGCTCACAGTCTTTCCGACATTGCCTACACATACCAGATGGCACTGTGTGTAAGCCTTTGTATCATCCTCCTAAAAATCCTCAAACTGATACAGGAATGATCAGGAACAACTGCAGATTTTTCCATGTGGGGTTCCTGACATAAATAGACAGAGATAAGGACAAAAATCAGTGAATATTACCTTTAATAAATCCATAACAAAATAAAACACATTCTGTTTCTCAACCTCACCCTCTCCAAACAGTACAGCATACTCTCTCCCGCCAAGCCAGCTGAGGTTACTGTTTAGTAAAAAGTATCGTGACCAATGCCAGGAGGAAAAGTGCTAAAATGTACATTCGTTGTTACAGAAGCCCTTAAGTTATGTTACTGAGGACAAGAAAGAGAGGAGCAGATAGTAATAACTGCTACAGTTCATCAGTGAGCAGAAGGCAATACAAAAACGTCTTGCTTCAGGGTCTGGTACAGTAGTAGCCCATATACACACCAGCCTTTGTTTAATGAAAGGCCTTGAAAATACTGTGCATCACACAAATTCATGTACACTCTTTTAAAGCAAGTTTTTGTGGCATAAGGCTTCAACTTTGTCAGCTGATATTAGCATAACAGCAAATTTCAAGGTCTTGAAAAGTGTTAAAGAGTAACGTAGACCTGGAGCATTTTAGTGAGTTATCTGATCTCTACAGGTTTAGAAAAATCTAAAGATTAAAATCACATCGCACTGGTCTTGGTACTATGTGATATAATCATAGCAGGATGAACACAGCTGCAGCTAACATTAATAATGTGCCTGTTGGGCGTAGGTGTGCTAAAGAACTAGTATTGACAATATTATTGAGTATTAAAAATAAATAAAGTAGATTCCCTTAGCAGTCCCATAAGGGGACATTTTGATTTCTCTGTATTTGACCCCATTCTACTGAATAGGAGCAGTGAGCTGCCTCCATATGGCGCTCGGGGAGCAGTTAGGGGTTCAGTGTCTTGCTCAAGGACACCTCAATATGCTCTCTGCAGGACCGGCGATTGAACCTGCTATGTTTGATCCTGCTATGTTAATGTCACATAGTACCAAGACCAGTCTGTCATGTTTCTAACCTCTAGGGGACAATAAAAATGATCCGGGAACAAGATACTCTTCAATATTTAGCTCACGCTTAATGCTTGATTTCTATGCCATCTCAGTGTTGCATAGCAACCCTATTCAGCTATCTTCATAGCTATACCAGATTACCATTCCAAGACTGACCACTCCTCTGTCAGGCTTTGTAAGACACTGCTCTCCCTGATGAATGTTTGGTTAAGTCTGAATGTTTA
>OMLC01030180.1:6535-25761 GCA_900302585.1 Regalecus glesne
AACATCCCGGGGGCCTGAGCTTGCATCCTGGCTATGAAATTTAGATTTAAGGCTCTATAATGGTTAGTTATATGGGCTGTCATATAACATAGCTGGAGATTTCTTCAAAGCATGTGGTTGCTGAAAGAATGTCGACAGAAACTCAACATAGGACATTCCAAAAGCAGATCCCTTTCTTTATTTTAGCATTCCACGTACTGGTTTCTTTCTGTACGCACCTTCTTCTCTGTAGTAGGTTTTGTCCGAGGATGTTTTAGGTTTTCTCTCTTTGGCCATGGCCTCTTTCAATTTCTTCTCATAGAGACCTCTAGTGGAATCTGTGCACAAGAAGACAGAGTATGGGCAGCTAGTACCATAATAAGTTTAAGGCAGCGGTTTTCAAAATGTGAAGTCCGCCTCCTCCGAGGGATGGCAAAGAGCTTAAGGGGAGGTGCAGAGGAAAAGCTGGGATATACAATAAAATGACTGAATCCAGCAGAATGTGGGACATGTGTATTCAAAATTGGGATTTTCTTTGACGCAGGCTCACATCTCCCATTAACGCTATGTAGACTGTGGATGGTAGGATTTAAAAGTGTGACCAATGTCCGTGATTCAGTTGAGGTAGTATATGCAGGTATACGGAGTTAAATCACCTCGTTTCCTGTATACTGTAGCGTACTCAGGGGGGCAGCCATGTTCGCTGAATATTAATCCTTGAGCACATTTATTGATTTTTATTAAAATGTGGGAGGTTGATCTGAGTGTGACAACAAGTCATGTGGCAACGGAGTTGTTACCGTTCAAGTCAACGGTAGCCCTTTGCTACCATATGAATACATGTCTATACAAGTATGTTAAGTTGAACATCTCTCCCGTATGCCTCTCCTTAACAAATCCACGGATTTCCGTACGATGTGTTGTCTTTAACTTATTTCTCGATAAAACTAAAGACATATAAAAATAATCACTGGCTTCAGTTGGGTTGGTCAGCATAACGCTTGAATCGAAAATGGGCGCAAATTAAAATTAACCACTCACCAACCACAGGTCCATGCTTAATCCCGTAATAATCAAGCAGTTCGCTTAGTTCCTGGGTAGACTTGTTACTCAAAGTGGACATGGTTTTGGACTTGACCCCTTTTATTAATCAAGATTTATACAGGAATCGCCCTGTTTATGCTGCATTCCCATCGAATCCGGGAGTCAGTTAGTGTAGGGCAGGACAGTAACGGCAAAATGGAACCGGGGGAAACCTGCGCAGCGGAGTGAAAGGACAGTAAAGAAAACTAGACGAGTTGCTATAATTATTTATTGCACAAGATGTGAATTTTTCAGACGTGTTCTATCTAATGGGATGCAGTAATTTGGACGACATTCATACCTATAATATAATTCTCCACATATTTTGTTTCGTGATGTGCTACGTAACATCCGGTGACAATTTGCGTCGCTGATGACAGCAAAGAGTCGAATAATCTATTTTAAGGCAGCGGCCCCGTCAACTGTTACCGCTGTTGGCATATTTACTGATTATCTACCGTTACCTTCCAATTTCATCCAGAATAATGACTTTTGGTTGTTGTCTAATATTTATCGGATTCTGTGTGAATTCGCCATTAGACAGATCTGTGAGAGACCCACATTGGACGTGCTTGTTTTGCTAACCCGGGTTGACAAAGCTCGTTTTTTGATTTATGAAAGTGAAGCTCTACTCATTATTTTATTCAAGGAACTGAAACTGTCACACTCGTTGTGACGATTTTCGTATCTCTGTTTTGGTTTAGATGACGTTTCTGACACCAATGACTTTTCCTGCAGACCTAACTGTCCATTGAAATCTGTCCCTGTCCTATTTGGTGGCCGACCCAAACAGTAATGGCTGTGTGAGAGCAGACTAGATTATCGCTGTGTAGATTTGAATCAGCAGTTCCTGAGGCTTGTTTATCTTCCTGAGCTGATGGAGAAGGTACATCTTCTGCTAGAGCTTCTGGAATTATAAAGAAGGAAATGGATTTGTCGTTGTAAATGCATACAAGGAAATTTGTTCTATGCATTTAACCCATCCTATTGTGCAGAAGCTGTGCCTGGGGACCAACTCCAGCTCTTTTTCCTTTTGCCTTGCTAAAGGGCACAGGCAGGTATATTAACCCTAACATGCATGTCTCTATGATGGTGGGAGGAAACCAGAGCACCCAGGGGAAACCCACGCAGACACAAGAACACGCAAACTCCACACAGAGAAGAGGTGAGGTGGTATTTGAACCCAGGACCTTGTTGCTGTGGTGCAACAGTGCTAACTGCTGACCACCATGCTGCCCAATTGATGATTGATAATTGTATCTATGTTGGGTGTCCACCTCAGGTCCTGGGACTTTGTGGAGCCCAGAAATACGTAGGTTTTCACCACAGGCATCATGCTGTTGAGTATGGTGAGGGTAGGCAGTGTTGAGGGGGTGGGGGTTCTTCTGAAGAACAGTGTCATCTACAATTTTCAGCATGTTCAGCTTCAGATTGCTGTGGTGGGCCAACTGTTCAACCTCACGTTCATAAGCAGATTCCTCACCATCCCAGATAAGGTCAATGATGGCTGTGTTGTCCGCAAACTTCTGGAGTTTAAAAGACCAGTGTGCTGAGGTGCAGCCATTTGTGTTGAGGGGAGTCAATCAGGAAATGTTTAATCCACTGGCCGATAGGAGCTGGTATGGTGAGCTGGGTGAGTTTGGAGTGGAGGATATCAGGTACGATGATGTTGAGCCCTGAGCTGAGGTCTGCAAACAGGACCCTTGTGTATGTCCCTGGGGAGTGGAGGTGTTAGAAGATATAGTTTAATCCCATGATAAATGCATCCTCTGACCTATTTTCTCGGTAGGCAAACTGCAAGGGGTCAAGCAGGAGGCCTCTGATTTCCTTCAGGTGGGCCAAGGCCAGTCTCGCAAAGGATTTCATGGCCACAGATGTTAGGGCAATGGGCCTGTAGTCACGTAATCCTGTGATACGGGGTTTATTGTGCACTGGAATGATAGTGATGCTCCATCATTCACCATTACCATTTTTACTAAAGTTTAAAGTATTATTACTTATCTACTGTAAGAAGAAAAAAAACTGTATAGACATCAGACTAACTGTGTGTAAACCTTTATTTTGGACAGCATTCTACAACTCGCAGATTCTCTGCATAACTAACCCAACATATATTCCATTTTTTTACAAAAGCCCTTTAGTTAATTCATTCATTCTTCCTTTTCTTCTTTTCCCATCTGCTAGGCTCAGAGCATGTTTTAACAAGCAATCAAACATTAGCGCTTAAAGAAAGCAGCTTGAACTATCCAGTCCAGTTGGTTTGTGGTCCACCAGAACATCAGCAGTCCCATCAGTAGTACCAGCCACATCTTCAGAATCAACTTCAATATGCCAAGACACTACAGTAAAAGGCAAGTCAGAACAAAAGCAGGGAATTATCTCTTGGGTAATAAGTCAGAAACGGAGACAAAAACAGCCAATATGGACAAATATCCGAATGACTTTCCATAAGGACACACCTTGTCTTTCCTGGTGTGAAGCTGTGTGCTGTTAGGACCTGCCAAATTCTCAGGTATCAAACCTGATGGGGAACTGTTTGTTTTCAGTGTCTCGTTCTCTAGCTCCTAGAACAGACAAGGCAAGTACCACTATTTTTCATATGCATGTTCATGTATGAGCACATGAAATAACCATAATCTTACATCGTAAGTGTCTGCAAAGCACAGTCCTTCTTCCCCATCTGTGGAGCTGTTGAGCGACTCTCTGTCACTGCTGGGAAAGAAGTACGCACAGTTAAATTTAGTTCAGTGCCAGAATGGATCACCAGCAATGTTTTCATTATGAAAAACAAATGTTGCCAGGTTTCCTGAACAAATGCCTCACCAATCCATTTCATACGGGATGATTTGAGACAGTGGCTCTGTGCAGAACTGGACTTTTATCTTTCTTCCTAAAATGATTGAAGTTTGAAAAAAAAAGAATCAAAATCAATTAACTAACTGTGAAAATACATCTGGAAATAGGAATAAACCCTTTTAGCCAATGACCTTTTCGCAGTCTTAGTCCTAAAAGACCATCATATCCTTATATACACTCACCTTCTTCACCATTCTCCCTCTCATCCTCATCGTAGAAGCTGTAGAAAGCCTTAATTCTCTCTTGCTCTTGCTCCCAGTCCCTCTCCTCCTCATACTCATCATCGCCAAGGTGCTCAAGCTCGGTGTTTCTTGCTTCCTCACTATCATCATCAAAAAAGAACCTGTCATCCACAGAACCTTGTTTAGATGAGTGAATGGTTGTGTGGATGTCCTCCCTTGCTAAAGAATGGATTTCCTCTGGGATGTTTTCTCCAGAAACCACAACCGCTGCTCTGCTCTTGCTGTGAATTTGAACACATCCTGGTGGTTTGTCACCAGGGTCCTGGTTATACATGTCATCTGTGTGCCTGTAACTGCTGTTGTCATCCCTGAAGCAGCAGGTGTCTCTGTTGGATTGATGTCTCATGCTAGAGTCGGCCTCACTGCAGGTTTTACGCTTCCCATCTAGGTGGGTAGTCCCATCGACCTCTTCACCAACAACCCACCCTTTCACTGCTGCGTGACCCCCTCCGTGTTTGACCAGCACCATCTTTTCTCTGCTGGGTTTTCCTCCACCTCCTATGTGCAGGGCCGTGATCTGTGTATCTTCATCTGTCCCTTTACATTCAGTATCCTGGAATGGGTCTTCTCTCTCAACAGTGTTTACATCACCAGCCATGGATCTGTCCTCTGCCCCGGCTTGTTCCAGATCACTGTTCTCTTTTGGCAACACATTCAATTTGTATTTGCTCTCCGCATACATTCGTCTGTCTTCCATGTATTCACATGGAGAGAAGTCCGAGGGGTACTGAGCAAAGCTCTCACCTGCCTCTTGGTGGTTGTTTCCAGAGAAATCCCTCATTCCCATAACATAATCATCGCCATCCTGGAGATTTTGCAACAGGTGTTGAGGAAAATCAGGTGCTGCAGTTACAGGATGGTGGCCTCCATCCTCTTGGGGCAAGCTGTGGTTGAGGAGATGCATGCCTTTACCTTCATCCTTTTCCAGTTGTACGCCCTCACACTCTGAGTGAGTTGAAACCTCATTCCCCTCTCCTCTCCTCTCCTGCTTATCCTTGTCGGTCCCATTGCCTCGCAGGATCTCCTCACAAAGACCTTTAGGGATTTCCCTGAAATAGGACACATCCCCATCCCATTCACTCTGACCTCGCTCCTCATTTCTAACTTGAGTGTTTTCAGTTTCCTCAGGCTCCAGGGGAAGTCCCTCAGCGAAGACTCTGTCCTCTTTATCACTATCCCAGAATTCCCATCCACACCGAGCAATCACTGACCAATCCTCTGGCTGTTTTGCTGCTTCCCTATCATCCTCTTCTCCTCCTCCTCCTCTTCCTCATCTCCCTCGGAGGTGGAGCCTTCCTCTTCCAGACCTCCCTCCCAGCTTTCACACTGCTCCCTTGTTGTTTGGTCCATGTTGATGACACTGACCTTTGTACTCTGAGAATCTTTATTATCTGTCTCCATTATATGATCCTCCCTGACATCATCTTCCTCATCCTCATTAAAGTTTTCAGGAGAGCTATTTCTCTTGGTCTCTTCAGAGTCCTTATCACCATGTAAAGTGCTGAAGTCAAACTCAACATCAGGGAAAGATGGGAGGGATGTTTCTGTAACAGCATGATTGTAAAGATAAATAGCTGCATAAACTCAGCAACTCGACAACAGTACATCCGTACCAGCTCCTTTCTCAAAAGCTTCCGGGGAAAACAAGAGTTCTTGCTTACCTGAAAATGTACCACTGAGAAGATCAGCAAAGCTTTGTTCCATCCTCGCTCGTCGAGTCTAATAGAGAAAAGCAACACCTTCTGGTAGGGGTGATTTCAAGACAAGCCAACATGTGCCCCAGAGGGTCATTTGAAACACCTCATCAATTGTCCATAAGAGAGTGGAAAACAAAACTGGTCTCAGTTGTTGTCGTGTAGAGTAACTTCCCTGTCAAAATAGGGATGCAAACAGTAAAACACCAAAAAAAGATCTAAATGATATAAAAAACACGCATCTGAGAAGAGAACCTCTGAAAGGAAAAAGAATAAAATAGGGATAATCTAGAAGACGAGCTATGAGTGACTTTGGAGAAGTGCGAGTTGTACAAAGCTGTTCTCCGTCTCCAGCTGCTCGGGTTCATCTGAGGCTGCTGCAGGAACAAACCCCCGGCAGCTTTCGAGAGTGATGTCAGCTTTGATGTGGCTTTGGTGTCAGATGCAAAACACAAACAGAGCACTCGAGCACTCATGTCCTCCATGTTTAAAAAAGATGTTTATTGGCCTCTAAAAGGACAGACATGCCTGTCCTGTGTGAGTTCCAGGCAGCCATACTGAAATAGCATCCTGATAAGAGTCAAACCCAGCTAAAAGTCACTTCAGATGATTACAGCCGGGATTCCTGGTGGCTGGTCTAGAGCTCATTGCGGAGGAGGTAGCGGTGTTTAGGCTTTAGGTCAACTTCTACTGGGAAGTGGTCGCTGACCTCCAGAGCCTAAACGTCAATCAAAGGAATTCACGTCAGCAATCCGTGTTCACAAATCGAATAAAATATGGTGGAAAGTGTAAAAAAAGGGCTTTAAATAACCACATCCATGGCTGTAAGAGAAAAGCTCACCTCCTCCTCAGTCAAATGGAACTGCTCTTTAAAGTTGAATGGCTGAGCTGACCCTGGCACGACACTGGAGGAGATTTCCCGTCCGTGGACGATAATCCTGTTGACAGAGGACATGTGACACTTCTCCTTGTCTGATTTAGACAATAGCTGCCATGATGTTCCATGTGAATCTACAGGACTGTCATTTCTAAAGATGGTCACCTCTCCTGGTTACAAAGTGACTCCCCACCTCTACGTCTCTATGCTGAAATGATCCCTTGTCATGTTCGGTCTTACAGAGGCTGCACTGGTCACTGACCTATCATAGGCACAGTGTGTTTTACTGCGGACAGTCGTATCCTGCTCATCTCCGATTAGCCATCGGAATTTGGGGTCGCTCCTCAGACGGACGGCTCTCAAGCCTTTGATGGTGACATAGCTGCAACCCGCATTAAGATCCCCCAAGATGATCACATTCTAGGCAAGGGGAAGGAAGTAAAAGGGAAGAAGAGACAACATCACTGACCAGAAAACCCCTGGCCAAATGAGGAACTCTGACTACTGTTATGATGTAGATGAAAAGGATCTATTTTTATTTTCCTGCCTTATTGCCACATGACACAGGCCAGTGGAATTTGCTCTCTGTGTTTAGCCCATCCTACTGTATAGGAACAGTGAGCAGCCACCATGTGGTGCTCAGGGAGCAGTTAAGGGTTCAGCGTCTTGCTCGAGGACACCTCAACACGCCCTCCTGCAGGATTGGGGATCAAACCTGCAACCTTCCGATTGCCAGATGACTGCTCTACCCAGTGAGCTACGTTGCTCCTAGTATATTAGTATATGAAATCTAATATACTAGTATATTAGATCTAGTATATCAGTCTAATGAATCTAGTATATTAGTATATTAGATCTAGTATATTAGTATAATATATCTAGTATATCAGTCTAATAAATCTAGTATATTAGTATATTAGATCTAGTATATTAGTATAATATATCTAGTATATCAGTCTAATACATCTAGTATATTAGTCTAATACATCTAGTATATTAGATCTAGTATATTAGTCTAATACATCTAGTATATTAGATCTAGTATATTAGTATAATAAATCTAGTATATTAGTATATCCATCCATTGTCAACCGCTTATCCGAAATCGGGTCGCAGGGAACTGGAGCCCATCTCCGTTCTCATTGGGTGAGAGGCGGGGTACACCCTGTGTAGGTCACCAGTCTATCACAGGGCAGAGCAGTTAGGGGAACAGTGTCTTGCTCAAGGACACCTCGACACGCTTCTCTGCAGTACCGGGGATCGAGCCCGCAACCTCTTGATTGCCAGGCGACTGCTCTACCCACTGAGCCATACCACCCCTTATCTAATATATCAGTCTAATAAGTCTAGTATATTAGTATATCAGATCTAGTATATTAGTATATTAGATCTAGTATATTAGTATATTAGATCTAGTATATTAGTATAATAAATCTAGTATATTAGTCTAATAAATCTAGTATATTAGTATATTAGATCTAGTATATTAGTCTAATAAATCTAGTATATTAGTATATTAGATCTAGTATATTAGTCTAATAAATCTAGTATATTAGTATATTAGATCTAGTATATTAGTCTAATAAATCTAATATATAAGTATTTTAGTATGTTAGATCTAGTGTATTAAAATAGCTACCACTAAGGGAAAATGCATGTTTTAACCCACGTCAGTGTTCCACTTCTTGTTGATTTCTCTGAAGACAGTATAAAGTTCATCAATCTCCTTCATGGCGGTTTTGGGGCAGGTATGCTGGCCAATCAGGACTAAATCCTTCGCAACTGCAAAAGAAGTCACATGTGACACATCTTGCGTGATGGTTGTCATATTTTTTCTCTCAAGAACCCCTACAAGGTGATATTCTTTTTCTTCTCACAGGTCGTAGGGGAGTGAAATCGGACAATGAAAGGCTCTCTGGAGAAAACGTCCGTTTCGTTGGCTCCTTGCCCCTCCAGTTTGGGATATTGGTATTGCTCTCTGACTTGTAGAAGGTTGTCTCTGGAGATGATAGAATGCCAGAGGAAACGGGATGGATTGAGGCGTGAGCTGGCTATTTCTTTTCCCCTCATCGATCTCATTTAAGGTCGGTTACCTGTAAATGTAGACATACTGTTCCTTGTAGGATTTCTTCCCTAGCCTCTCGCTCTCAACGTAAGAGTATGAATTGGACGTGTCAAACCTGGTGATAGAGAGGAAGAAGAGGACGCTGTTAGAACAGACGCAGCAGACGCCTTCAACACCTCCTTTTACTCTTTCTGACTCAAAAGAGGGTTTTCCAAAGCGCGCACCTGTTGAGGTCGTTGACCAGCGTGGGTATGGCCTCCCCCTTAGAGTCTCTGACCTCTTGAATCAGAGACAGGTCGCACCGAGCGAGGATCTTGGACATGAAGTACAGACACAAATCAGCTGTCTGTGTGGATGTCCTCCGGCTTGATGTTAAAGATCACACACACGTCCTGCCCTCACCTTTTGAAGAATCCCCATAACCTTTTTGTTGCTAGCTTTGGCCTCTCCGAAGCTCTGAACGTTGAAGGCGCAGATCTTCAGAGAAAGTGCGACATTCAGCAGACACAGGCCCACAGCCCATGGCAGGAGAACCGGAGGCCTCATCTTGCAGGTGGTACTCTGGCTGTAAACACGAGAGAGGCGCAATCCCTAGTTCCTGTTTCACGAGATACGTCGGAAAACCTCTTAAGACATTCGCACCGATCACACACTTACTGTGACAACATCATGTCTCTCCATGGCGACAACAATTTGGCTCAACGCCAGATCGATGGTACCGTGGTCTCTTACCTGTCGATGCTAGCTTGCCCGAGAGATTGCCCTCGGACCAGAGAAGATCCATCTGCTGAATGGCTCCTGAGCCAGCCGGGGAACACACAGGTGAACCTAGATGAAAGGCCGGGTGTGCGGTGGACGTGCTGTGTCAGTATTCATCAAGAATGGAGCTGTATCTGGAACTGTGGAAAACACTCAACACAATGGACAATGTGCTGTGTCCCATTCAGTTGTTTCGGCTGCTGATTGTGTATTGTCTGTAGGTTTGAGAGGGATCAGACAATGGGTGATGCTGTGTGATGCCACTTGTAACTCTTTAATGAACTTTACCTTGGATGTTCAGTTTGACTGGCTTAGTTTAACTTATTACAAGGGTCGAATCATTTCAAGATGAGGATTTTCCTCCATAAGCCACCACCCTTCCCCTAATGGACAGTCAAGTCGACTTTATTTGTACAGCCCGTTAGCACACTTTTAAGATCTGACTCGGTGGACTTTACATTAACACAACTTCCTGTCCTTAGAGCCTCACATCAGATAAGGAACAGCTCCCTAAAACCCATTGAACGGCGAGAAAAATAGGAAACTCAACGCCATGTCTCTTGTCATTCATGACCCAACTCATGGCTCCAATGTGATTCAGTCTTCAGGATTCCTGACAAGCCTCTCTATCTGTGAGTAGTGTACGTCTAATTTTCTGCATGTGCGGACAAAATAGTATTTTTCTCAAATACGCCAACAGTCCAAGGTATAAATGTATTGGTACCTGCATGGGGAAAGTATTTCAAATGTGTGTTTGTCCCATGTTTTAGTGTTTCCCTGCTGCTTTGGTAAGACACTGTTTTATGGATGTATCAAATTATCTCCTTAAACTCAGGCTTCCTATTCTCAACTCAACTCAACTTGTGTTATTGTGTGTGTGTGTGTATGTGTGTGGTCAAAGGGGAAATCTAGCACTCAGTGTACACTCAGTAGAATGCTAGATCTCTGTGTAAAATGAGTATAAGTATTCGACAATGTCAAAATATAACTTATTTTATACTGACAATTAAACTTATGAATTATGAAAGCAAGAATGAGTAATTTGTTATACTCAAACAAATCTAATGTTGGGGTGTTTTATTGACCTTTCAGGTAACCATCATTTTGGAAAAAAAGCTTGTATTGTGACATTATAGTTTATTACAAAAACAACAATAAAATACAATAACAATAATAATAACAATAATAATAATAATAGTAATAATAATAGAAATAGGAGTGGCATAGCTCAGTGGGTAGTCTGATGATCAAAATGTTGCAGGTTCAATCCCAGCACCTGCAAAGAAGCGTGTCAAAGTGTCACTGAGCAAGACACTGTTCCCCTAACTGCTCTGCCCTGTGATCCCTGCCCTTCACCCAGTGAGGACTGAGATACTCTCCAGCTCCCCTTGACCCGACTTTGGGTAAATGGTTGATGATGGATGGATGGAATATATGATTTTTATTTGCCGAGTCTTTGGTTTAGGGAAAAGCTGTCTTGCATCTAAAGCAGCGGTATGTCTTCAATAGCACCACCACACAGCCTGACATGACTGCACCTCCTCCATCAGCCTAGGATTTAGAGAAGGACTTCTTAGGTTGTATCATCTCAGTGGTGCTGCTTTCTTGTGTTTTCATGTTTTTTCAGTAAACCATGTCGGCACATTTTTCTAAAAATGGTGACCACATTTCCATCAGTGCTTCATCCACATCCTCTCTTGGTATCACCAAGTTGATCAAAATGACAACTTGCAAATTCAAAAGTGTCCATTTATTTAATGTAGAAAAAAACAGCTGGATTTTGCTGCTGGATGTTCTCATGTGAGTTCGACAGTCATGTGCAGTACGTGGCATGGCAGTCAGAACATCATGTCCTATCTCCTACATTTACCTGAGCTATATTTCCAAAAAGACAAATCCTAAACTATGAAGAACTACATAATGGTTTTAAAATATCGAGGTACAAATAAATAAGTAAACAACAGCATGAAGAAATCCTATTTTCACATTTTCCACAAGACCTGGTGACAGAGTAGCAACATCCTGGAGCAGTGTTGCTTTTCATATTGGTCTGAAACACCCTGAGTGCTGAGGAGAGGCCATTTCCATTAGGTAATCTTCAAAGCGTGTTTCTATGTCCGAGTACGCATCTTGCAAACAATCCCTGAATGGAGGATGCCAGAACCACAGCATAGCAACCACTGCCACAGCCAGGAGTAGAACTAGGAACAGACACACCTTCCTCCAGGAGCCACACGCGTTCTATAAGAACAACATGAATTTATGAATTGGAGACTCTGTGTCGATACACTATGAACTGCTTAAAGTGATTTGCATGCTGTGCTGGTGTTTGTTAGGGGGGTGTTGATCTTATGCTGAAACGTGACAAAACGGGCACAGTGCTGCTGATATGGTTGAAACTTGCTCTTGCTCACCTTTAACCTCGTTCCCTCTCATCCCCCATCATCTCACACACAGACACAAGCAAGCCCTGCTCACCTTTCTGCTGTGACGATGGCTGAGCTGTCGAAGCTCATCCCTGCACTGTGTCAGTCGGGCCTGGCTGGACTTACACTCCTGCTCCACAGCTTCTAGCTCTGTCTGCAGCTCCTCACACTGTATGCATGCACACACACACATTGATTTTAGATGGGAGAGATAGGAGGAAAAGCCCCTCCTGTTATTTATTTGAACACCACGGGTGGTGCACATACTGATGTGGCCTCTCAACTATCTCTGAGGGCCTCTTAAGGGTTGCACGTGTGCACATCTGTGTGCCATTAAAACTATGAATGTGCTACGGTATACAAAGGGAAAGCCAATCAGCACAGAGGGTTGCCAACCTCCTCTCACCTCTCTCTCCTTTTGTTGGAGTCTGTCCTGAGTTTGCTGGAGCTCTTTCTCCAACTGGGCGCTCCTCTTTGTCACGTGGTTCTCCTCCGGCACTGCTATCGGTACAGGCACCTGTACCGAGGAGTTGTGTTCCTCTGTGCTGTCATCTAGAAGTTGGGACAAATGTGGGCTCTTAATTTGTGCTCACATCATTACAGTGGCAGGAGTTGATACAGAGAGCAGTTTACACGTTCCCCGAGAAAAACAGGCTTCCTCCACACGGTAGGAAGAAACGGCCAGACTTGGTGAAGTAGAAATTATTTTCTCTTGAAAGAAAGAATATGGATGGGCTATTTCACCCTGTTGTTAAAGTTGCTTTTAAAGACTCGTTCATGAGGTAACAAAATAAGACAAAATGAGAGGGAGAAACTATTCTCTCTGGTCCATGGCTCTGACCTCTGAGGCTCTGGATGTCATCTCTCAGCATTTGGTTGCCCTCTTCCAGCACAGAGATGTTGTACTGCAGCTCCTTCTTCTCTTGATAAAGTGATCCTGCTAAGTCTGTCAGCGCTTTCTCTCGGCCCCTGGACAACTGCATCAGGGACACAGGAGCATTAACAACAGTCAGATTTAAAAATAAGCACTGATCATATTCCTCTATAGGCCAGTACCTCCAGCTGGCCATGTAGCTGTTGCAGCTGTCCAATGTAGAGATCTTGACTCTCCTGCAACAGGGTGGTATTCTGTTTCAGCTCCTCATACAGGCCCTGCCAGCGTAACCCTTCCGCCTCGGCTCCCTGCAGCACCACCTAGTGGCATATATGGGAAGTGTCGCTGTGAGAGGCAAAGTCTTGTTTTATCTGTAACGGGCTTCTTTGAAACGTCTGGTATGTTAAACCAGACCAGGACAGTTAATCAGATCATTACATCATGTCCTGTTGATGATGACCATCATCACCACATCATCTAGTGAGGGTCGCTTATGGCTGTTGTGGTTAGTGTGTTTGTGTTGGAGAGCTTGACTTAATGTTAAATAGACTTATTGTTATATAGTGCTTTTCTATTTTCTAGTTTATCAACCACTCAAAACATTTTATATCATACGCCTCACATTGACCAAACATGGTACTACTTTTTCCTGAAGCCCTGCAGTGGGGTCGAACCCACTACACCCAACTTGGAGGCACACACTGAGCCAGTGCACCCCTCTAAAAAGACTTCATCTCAACTTCATCAAGTTTTTTAAATGATCAAATCAGCCAACTTTGTCTTGGTCTGATTCCCCACTAGAGGACATAACACAATATCCCAAATTAGTGGGACTGAGAGTGTCTGTGTATATTTAAGAAAACCCACTACGGAAGTGTTGCCATCTTGACACCCCCCTATAGAGAAGTATGTAGTTATGGTTAAATGTTATAATGGAGGCCTAACCTGAAGGATGTCGGCCCTGCTAAGGGCCTCGGCCTTCTCCTGTGTGGCTTTCTGTAGGGCAGCCAGAGCCGTCTCCTCATACATCAGTTTCTGCTTCTCCATCTGCACCACCAGCTTCTTCATTCCATCCTTAGGAAACTTCTAGAGGAGCACAAAGAAACAGATAAGCCTATGAAGCCTATGCGCACCTCATCAGATTTGTCGATCACAGTTTCCCCGTTATCGCTGGATGCTAAACATGAGCGAGAACAGTAGAATTGCCAGGGGGGTATCATGTGTCTCGCATTTGTCACAAATGTAAAAAGACAATAATGAGCTTGCATAGAATATACAGTGGGTAGCAGTTAAAGCTTTGCAGCGTAGTTTTGTTTTCTAACTACAGTCCAACCTGAGGGGGAAAAAGCAACAGTTTATGAAGTCTTTAACAGTAGGAACTTGATAACAGCAGAATGCACCACTTCCTACCTGCAAGCACACTTGGAGCTGTGCCTCCAGAGCCTTGATCTGGTTTCTCAGCAGATCTTCATTGCAGCGAGCCTGTGTGGGTTAGTAAAGGAAATAGATGGCTGTCACGCTTTAAAACCTGCAGAGGATGTAAAAAAGGCTACAGTTGACAAACCACAGTCTGTGACAGCGTGTGACTGTTGTTTCCACCCACCGGGGTGCTCAAAGCACTCATGGTATCAGTGAGACAACAGTGAGACTGTGGATGCCGGTAAGGGCCGGAACACTACACTGTTTAAAGCAGCAGATAGGGAAGCTTGGCCAGCAACTTAATTCGGCATAGAAGTCGGTGACAAACCTGTATGGGAGACAGTTTTCACTGACGAAGAAGGCCCGAGAATAGAAATCCAGTTTGGCCTCAGATATTCTGCTGGTCAGACCCAGCAGAATATCTGCTGTTAAAAGTTCCCTCGTACCGTTATATCACTGTAATATATAGCGAGTGGAGATCCGGAGAGAAAGCATGGCAGACATGACAGTAGTGAAGAATTTATGAAGTGGCTCGCACCTATAACACTGGCTGCCACACCCTTCCTGTGTGAGAGTGAGAGCTTCCTTTCAGTAGTAGTTGCAGGAAGCTCCGTGCCACAGGCCACAATCATTACTTCTGAGCCAGGCCAGATGTGTGCCGACTGACAGCTAGTTGACGGTTTTACCAAACAACACCTCGACTGGAAGTGCAGCGCAATTTAATGTTGAGCAACACTGGACATGTGAAACACGGTGAAAAACACAGCTTCATAAGACATGAAGTGTTTTTTTCTGTTGTTTGGTGACAAAGGACAGGCAGGCGAGTCTTACTGTCCATATCTTGTTGGAGGAGTTCATGAGGGTGGAAGCGCTCTCTCGGAGGACAGCCATCTTCTTCTTCACTGCCTCCTCTCTCCACAGAGCTTCCTGATAGAGTACGGGAGGGAAGAGGGGCACAACACAATGACACTCAAGTCTAAAGTCATTTACCATTTCATGTCCCGCCATGTCTTCAAACCAGCAGTTATCATCGTCTTATGCTTCAACACACCAGCTGTGATCTCACAGAGGATGATCATAAAAACAATTCTTGACTATACGGTGGTTACGGTAGTTTCATAATGTGTTATGGCCAGATGGCTGTGGATTGATGGATTTACCTGCAAACAGTCAGCAAGCTGACGGACATCCTGTTTTGCGAGAGATCAGATAGGACACACGTCATTCATTTAGTAGGTCTGGTTAATATTGTTCTAATTTACAGTCACGTTAAATTTGCTTAACCTCACATCCATCAACATGACTCCTATAGATCGAGCTACCCTGTGGGACTCACCAGTTCCTTTACAGTGATCAAGCCAGACCTGAAGAAGGAGAAAGGCATTTACTGAAAGCAGGCTTTATTGCAGAGAGACTGAACAAGTCTCTGTCTGGTATGTGAGGCGAGGCTGGGTGAGCAAGGAAAGAGGGAGATCACGGTCAAACTCACTCTGTCTGCACACTGGCGTCATGCCGGGTCTTCCTCTGTGAAACCCTTTCTGCTGGGAGGGAGACTCTTCCAGTTTGGAGAACCTTTCCGGTGTGGAGCGTGGATCTGGTGCTTGCTTTTTGGCCTTCACAGAGAGAAAAATATAAGAATGAATGATAGAACTGTCTGTTGGCAAAATGCACAAAGTGTGAGGTGAGACTATTACTTTTTATGAGGCTCTCTCTTTTTGCAGTGCCCTCCAGCCTCGGCTGGGTGGGCTCCTTGGTCACTGGTGTGGAGGTAGATGACGTTGCTTCTTGTGTTTTTGTATGACTTGTTCCTTGCCTTGCCATCGGTATGGGATCTGACCACAATGAAGCCTTGGGAAATTAGCAGAGAGAAAGATAATGGAAGAAAAAACCAACAACATTTGAAATGCTATTTCCTATTGAGATGTAAGAAGGGGCTTATCGTAGTCATGGATGGATCCATGTCATGGCTTGTTCAATTGATTTTGATGGACATGGTGAGGCTAGGCAGCAATTCTCTCCATTACCCAGTCACTCGTGCTTGGCTCATCACTTTCTGTGCCGCTGCCTGGTGTGAACCTCACCATTGAGGGTCGATTGGAGAATGGGGTTACTTTCATACTTGTGTTCAATGTCTCGGATTCATCTGTCAGACCAAAATGTTTGGCTGAATACATCCTCGCCAGCGGTTGTCTCTTTGCAGGATGGTATCGTTCCTGCAAAGAGTTTGAGTAGCCTCGGTAAGGGCTCACTGATCTTCTCCTCTGAAACTCCAAGCGTCTCTTATAGTGTAGCTCTTCTTTCAATAATTTGGTATCAAAATCCCTCACGGGGCTGCGACATGAGGTCACGTTGTTGCGTCCGCGTAGGCCTTCATGTCTTGCTGCCCTTTTCTCCTGGATTTGATCGAAATATCTCTCTGCAAAGGGCTGTGTTAGACTCATATCCAGGCAGTCCATGCTGGGTCTTCTGGCTGTTGCTGCGGCTCAACCCTATGGTAAATGGCAAATGGTAAATGGACTTGTTCTTATATAGTGCTTTGTCACTCAGTTATACCTGCACGCAAGCGCATGACTCCAGTGAACATAATAGGTTGTTTAAAAAGATGGAAACAAGCTTTCACAGCAGACTATATCAGTATGAAGCATTTTACTGAATGGTGAGTTTCACAAAGCTACAGTTACACTTTTGGCATGATTTTTAAATCTTTCATTTTATACATTTTGGGTATCATTCATCTATGGTATATATTGCTTCATACCTTGTTGGTCTGGTTCGAGTGTACTCATGAGAAAGCTGAGTTCCAATGATTTATATACATATACATATACATATGTATGTATGTATGTATGTATGTATGTATGTATGTATGTATGTATGTATGTATGTATGTATGTATGTATGTGTGTATGTATGTATGTATGTATGTATGTATGTATACACACACATACACACACTTTGCATAAAAAAGGATAAGTAGGAAAGCCCACCAAAAACATGGTTTTCTATATTTGATACTCAGCAGCACCGTATAAGGTTCAACATTACATTTGACATGTAAGCAGTGTTGATGCACCGCAGTAGCACCAGCAGCAGTTGCTGTTGTATTTTGAAAATGCATACATTGAAAAAAGTATTTATTGTTGAACAGCAAACCATCAAGAAGAGACTGAACAGAACACACAATGTGCACAAGGACAAGAGAACCCTGATCTCATATTGGCTGTGGAAGAAAAGTGTGCAGGATTATGCAAGTAGAAATGGATTGAGTAATGTTGAAGTTAATTTACTTACATTCAGAGTCATTTCATTGATTGTGATTAGGTCCTGGGGTGTGGCTATAAAGTCATCCATTTGCCTTGTCTGCTAAAGTGGCGTCCGGCAGTTTGTCTTCTTGTCATGGAGCTGTTTTTGTCAAACATCTTTTACAGGAAGTAATGAGCTCCATGCCGTCATGTGTTCCTCTATCTAAGCAGCCACTCACTTCAAACTGATGCGATACACGGGTGGGCCCCAAGATTACAGACACGCCAAGCCAGGTCCCCCTGCGGTTTGGGGTGAAACGTATTAATTGGGGGAACAAGTTATAGATGATCATATACCTCTCAGAGACTTAATTTCAGCAACATTCTGATTAGTTTTAACATAAGTTAGTGAGCATAGGATAATGGTTCAGACAGTAAGGCATTATTGACTTAACTGATACTAAAATAACACTTTTTATGATAAAGAGAGGCGTGTTTTTGTGAGTTTATGTTGCTATGAGATTGTGTGTGTGTATGTGTGTGGTCTGTACTAAGGTAAGTACACTACAAAATGAAAATTACAACACAAAACATGACAAAAACATAAGTTATGCTCACAAATAATACAAATAATGCTGTAAATTACCCCGAAAAGAGGCAAACCATTGTAAGCCTGTAATAAAAAAATGTATGATAAGTATGTATTAAATTATCAACATAGGTTAACAACACATATAAGTGAAAAAGGACACCTAGTGGTGTAAGAAGCTTTTATCTCGCGATGTTTTACGAGGATATCGTCCTGCTCCGCCATACTTGTAGCTCTTTGCAGAAGGGCACGATAGGGCTGGAACAAGGGTGCCAACAGTATCAAGACTTTGGCACTTCATTCGTCAAACATGCTGTCTAGGCTCGTTTTCGTATCAGGTAAGCAGCATTGCAGACTTTGACAATGTAAAGAAGAAAACTTATTTTGGCCTGATGGACTCGTTTAACGAGAAGGGTGCACGTTAAACGTGGATATAAAGCTGAAGGGTAAAGTGAAGGCCGCACATTGAATGACTGACATGCTAACGTTAGCCTCCGATAAACTGTTCTGAAGCTAAATTACAAATCTAACTATAATACGGTTTTATTAATCTCAACAGCTTCCCGGGCATTTTCATCAAACCGTTTTGGCAACTAAGTGTTTTCACTGTCTTCGTGTGTTGTTAGATAGGGTGTACAGCCGTCATAACAACTGGTTAGCAAGCCCTAGCAAAGTCAAATGCTAGCTAGCCTTGCATGATTGTAAATGTCACCTTTTACAGTTCTAGATTGGTTATTGTGCATGGCAGACTGTTTACTGGTTTATGGCACGTCCATAATTTACTACAGATAGAATTTCTATTTAAATCCTAGTTCTGCTTTTCGTGGGTCGTTTAGTAACTTTCAACACGGATCTTTATAAACGTTATCAATGTATAAACCTTATTGAATAGCACTTGAACCTTTCTGGCTTCCAGCATTTCGCTTGAAGGCACTATGTGTTAATTTTTATATGTTCTCTTTTGTTGTTTCTTGCAGCCAGTGCCCTGAAAAGCAGCGGTCCACTTGGCGCTGGGTATATGACATGGACGTTTTCTTCAAAATAGTGATGTTTACTTTAAGTGCTCTGGTTTTTGATAACTGACAGCCAGCACATCAGTGCCCCAAATTAGTGTGTGTGTG
>OMLC01030186.1:3225-16802 GCA_900302585.1 Regalecus glesne
GTGCTCCCATTTACTATCTCCTTGTGTGGTTTGGCACCAGCTCTGTTGGTACGGGGGCGTGCACCGGGCATCTGTCTGGGTGAACGACAGGCCTGGTTGCCTGCATTGCTGCATCAGGGTGGGATCATAGCAGGAGTTCACCAGGCTCCAGACTGGCAGTCTGTATAATCGTGAGTGTGTGTATAGCTCGGTGTAAGTTTGTATGTGTGTGTGTGTGTCTGTGTGTTAATGTGAATGTGGAGAGGTAATTGCAGCTCAGGCATACTTAGCAACCACAGTAACTACAGATTGGACTCTTTTTGCCATTAAAGGAGGCCCACAGCATCTTTACCCCTGTCGCAAAAGTGATGAATCAGTTCAACCCCATCAGAAGTTTATTCAGAAATGTTTTGTCGGTCAAACAGGTGACGTCTTCAGTCGGAGCTCACTGCAGCGCCCTCACCCTTATAAACATGCGTGTGATATGAAGCCGTATTGTTTATAAGGGTGGGGATGCAGCAGTCAGCCCATACTGAAGATGTCAGCTGTTTGACTGACAAAACCCTTCGGAATAAACTTCGGATCCGGTTGACCGATTCACCATTTTTGTGATTCCCTTACCTAGATTAATGAAATGCATTGAGACATCTTTATCTCCATGTTTTCATGCTATTCATGAGGAAGGGCAGGAAAGTGAAGTGCTCAACAGCACTCTTGTTTTTAGATAGATGTTCCACAGAGATTTCATCAGGCCTTGGTTTATACTGAATTAACACCATACAGTTTATTTGACCTTTGTGGTCAATACAGTTGGAAGGCGTGATTCAAATATACTGAATGTAATGCAATGGCATGTGTATGACCATGGCCAGATGCCATACCTCCCTGTAATCCACAGCTCCATTGGATGTCAAGTGAAGCACAGCAGAACGTAGCTAGCTTTGGTCTGGACAGCAGACCACCGTTTGAAAATAAGTTGTTTCTGGATGTGTTGTTTGTTAGTCACCCATAGAGGATATTATTCGTTATTATGCTGCAGTGCTGTTCAGGAGCCTGGTGGTTAGCAAGATCACTTGTTCCACAGCACAGGTCAAGAGACCTGTATCGGATTGATAGGCCTCCTAATGGTCATCTGTGAGTTTGGTTTCATTAACAAAAGCTGGGAAAATGCACTGAGCTGCCAGTCTATTAGGTGTGCAGCCTATCCTCACACAAATGGCCCATTCAGCACAGGGTGAATATATATTTAATTTAACAGTGTGTGTATATATTTATATATACATAATCTAATCTAATATATTTAACTAAATTCATTGTATTTTGATTTTGTTTTTTCTTTAAAAACGTTTTTACATGCAAAAACGTATTAGTTTAAATTCACTTTCTTGGAGTAAGGCCCAATCAGCAGTTGGGGTCAGAGTTCACTGGGAAGCAGGAACCGGAAAGTCTGGAGAGGAATGTCAGAAGAACGCAGGGAAGAGTAGAAGAGATTAGATGATTGAGCTCCATTTGACGCACTGCTTGTAAAAAGTGTAGTTTGTGGAACGCCCGTATATGTTGATATTGTAGTAAATATATTTAGGCAAACCGACAGTGAGTCTTTTAATGATATTCTACAGTAAAACTGTGGTGTTATATCGTGTTTGATATTGAAAACTCGGACCGAGTTATGATGAGGATACAAGCTAGTTAGCCCGATGTAGCTTAGTTCAATAGTTCTGTTTGAGGAAATAAGGATTTTGCATGAGATGAATCAGCCAGATACCCGCACACATCGTTTCAAAGATCTATGTACCGAACACCACTGAGGAGGACTGCAGTGACGACATGGCGTCACAACCACGGTGAGGACAAACAGTAAAAGTTTGTTTTGGTTTTCATTGGGCGTGAAGCAGACATCTTGTTTGAGGCTTCACCGAATGCTAGCATTGACACACGCCTGCATCTCTCTGCTGACACTGGTAGGATACTCAATAATATTTCATTTTATTATATATTTGCCGGCTTACTTTTAGGTCTAAAAGCGTAAGTGTGGTTTAAATATTTGGACTGAACTGTAGGTGAATGCAGACCTGCCAACCCACACGCATTTTGTGTACGAACCACTCAAATCTTGGTCAAAATACGCAGGTTCGAAATGCGATTTAAAAAAAATCACATACCAATATAATTTAATTATAGAAACAATCAATACAGAAAACATTGTGCATGTACTGTATTCGATACTATATTTAATTGACTCTCCTCTTGCGCATACGTACCGTTAAGCTCCTCCCTAGTAGTTTTAGCCGGAGGTCATATTAACTACCGCTCACCCACGGTATAGGAGACGAACGCTCTAACCATCGAGCTGAAAGTCCAGGTTTCTAACTCAGTAGTTAGAAGCCTGGATTTAAGGCTTGGCGTGAGAGGCTTTTACCACGTACTGCTGCCAGCTAGCCCATGCTAGTTAGCATCTGTTTCATATACTCGAGTGAGTTAGGCTGAGTTCTAGCATACAGGCTAGGGATGAGAGACTAGCCCCCCCCGACCCCCAAAATCTTCACTCGCAAACACTCACTGATGCGATAAAGTTCATTTTTAAGCGATTGAGGCATGCATCGTATTTCTGTGGTAGAATGGGAAGTGGTGGAGTAATAATTGAGTACAAAATTATAAGGGAAAGTCAATGTAATATTTTCATCATATGTAACATGTTGGGTAACTTTGTTGTTCGCCAGTTAATCTTGTGACGTGAGTAACCTCGTTACGAGAAGGCTCCGGTGTGATGAACTGTTGGTAACATCCTATTACTACTGCCAGTCACCCAACCAGCATTGCAGGTAGATACTAGTCATCATGATGTCCGATGTGGAGGGAGAAGGGGGGGTAGAGGGAGAGAAAGAAAAACATTTCTGTCTTTTCATTAAGGGAATTCTTCTCAATATATGATTGTATTATTTTCTTGATAGCCGATTTATATGTTGAATAACTTGATGATATGGCGGTGAGTGGGGAAATGACTATGTGCAAAGCGAAGTGTTGCGAAAGTGTTTAAGCAAGCGTTGCACTATGGTGGTACTCAAAATATCTTCCAAGGTTGGCAGGTCTGTGGATGCATTGCATAGACAACAAACTGAGAATCTAAAACTAATTATTTTGACTTTTCCTTTTACTTGTGAATGTATATTTGTATATAATACATGTCTTTTCAAGTAAAAGTTTAAACTTGATTCTTTGGATATTTGCCTATGTCTTTGGGTAGCTTAATGGATACTGAGTTCAAGCCAATAGGTAAAGGGTTTAAAGTAGCGTAATTTACAGTGATAGTATTTCTAAAGGTTAATACTGATCCATGGTCATATATGGCATTTAACTTGAAGTCTTTTGCACTGATAATATTGTTAGTCATTTAACAGTTAAAAGATTAATGCAAGCCTAATGGTAGATATCATCAGTGTAATGTGAATTGCTGTAAATGCTAATGAGTAAGAAATAAATTAGATAATTGCATGAGAGCAATAATTAATATTAAAGAGAGAGGTCCCTCGCTACTTAGGGGAGTGCACTCCATGCTAATACCTAGGCACGCAAGGGGGCGGTAGATAAAGAAAAGGCAAAAAGAATGACATTAGTGACTTTGAATGTGGCATGATAGGTGGCACCTGGTGTGCTGGTTCAAGCATCTCCCAATCAGTTGTGGTGCTGGACTTTTCATGTGCAACCGTTTGAAGAATTTACAGAGAATGGTTCAAAAAGCACAAAAAACAGCTACCAGTGATTGGCAATTCTGTGGATAAAAACAACTCATGGATCAGAAGGGGCCAAAGGAGAATAGCAGGGATCATAAAAGCAAACAGATGGGGCAAAACCAGAAAAGTCACATATAAATTCAACACTGGTGTGCAGAATGTCATCTCAGAAGAGGTCACTTACAGGACTATATCACAAACAGGCTTCAACAGCCACATTGCTGCTGATGATTCCAGCAAAGACAAAAAATAAACAGATATCCAGTGGATACAGGTGTTTAGGAGTTAGAAAAGGTCGCCTGGTCCGATGAATCCAGGTTGCTTTTGCGTCCTGCAGATGGAAGGATCAAAATTTGGCATAGGGAAGACGAGTCCAGGGAACCATTCTGTTGGGTGCCAACAGTACATACTGATGGTGGCAGTGCAATGGTGTGGGGAATGTTTTCCTGGCACATATTAGGGCCCTGATACCCTCCAAGATGATCTGAACAGCATGGAGTATTTGAACATCATGGCTGAATAATTTGATCTCTTTGTGTCTACAGTTTATCCGCTCTTGGATGGACACTCCCAGCATGACAGTCCATCATGTCATAAGCCATGTATAGTCACCAGATGGTTCCAGGAAGATGACAGTGAGTTGTCATTCCTTCAGCAGTCTTAACAGTCTTCAGATCTCAACCTATCCACCACCTCGCAGGATCCAAGTCCAGATGAATTCATGCTGTTCTGAAGGCCAACCGAAGTGCCCCACGGTACTGGAAAGGTGTGCATAATAAACTAGCCACTCCATGTATAAACATGTCTTGGTGAAAGGGTGATAAAATTATGGACGTTGGGGATACAATTGAGACACACTACAATTAGACTAGTGTAATTTCCTGAGTGCTTTTGAGGGGAAACCAACTGGATTCTGGGAACCCAATGAAACTACCGCTTTGACCCTTCCAAATCCTGCGCAACTTCTGCTAACTGTCTCTGCAGATGTTAATTACACTTATAACGCAGCCTCACACCGCCGTGAAAATGTTCTATGGCTGGTATGCCAGCAGAAACGTTTTTCCATCACTCAAAATGTTCCTCTAATGTGCTTTCCCTTTCCTTCCTTGCCATTCCGTGAACGGCGATTGGCACCGTAGCCATGAATAGAAAAGACATTGTGACACAATACTGGGCACTTTGCCAAGGCATCTGTAAAACAGGAAGAAATTTCAATGGGAGACCATTGTAATTAGTCTAATAAATGTTTCGACTTGGTTGTATTGGAAACAAAGCGGGGCTTATTGCAGTGGGCATGGCTTTTATTGTGAGACCTTGTAAGTGGATGATGTCTTCTGCAAAGAGTCAAAGGGCCCTCTTTTGCTGTGGCAATGGAACAATTTAACAGGAGCCCTTGCTTCAGCTAAACCTATGTTTAACTGCAGCAGGGAAACAAAAGTGTGGAACTGCTCCCCTCGCACCAAACACGAAGAGGTAATAAACATGGATAAAAGGATTTCACCAAAAATAAAATCCTTTTTTTGTGTTCCCCCACTGAACATGATAAAAGATGACAGTGTCAATAAAAAATGTAATTAAAAAAACAACAACATGCTAATTTCATTGGTTTTAATTATATGCCACTGAAAGCAGATGTTTGGTGGTAGCTTCGATCGGAACACCAATATAACATGTATGCTTGTTTGTAACCTCGATTTAAAGTGGACTGTAAAGCTTTTTATACCGCACCACTTTGCCACGGGAGCTGCTATACATGTTTAATACGGTACAGTAGGCTGCCACGCTCATTACTGAATAAATGGCTTGGCTAGTTAAGAGAAATGTCCATAACAACTCTTTAGAGCCCACAACACAAACACACACACACACACACACACACACACACACACACACACACAGTGGACTGCCCAGCTTAATGGCCTTGGTCTGCCAGTCAGGGCCCCACTGGCTTACTCGATAGATGTGGCTTTCCAGAGGGTGTTGGGGGTGGAGTCGGAGAGGCAGAGAGGGGGTCAGGCGTGTTCACTATTGGGTGTTGGCTGGCCAAATTACTGCCACATGAATAGCTTAAACTCTTCTGATTAGGAAAATAAAGATGGATAAGAGGGCGAAAGGTAGTTTCCTGGGTGACATGGATAGGTTGAAGCCTTACCGGTCCGTGGGCACATAGTAACAAGGGTGTTTGAAGTGTGAATGGCATAGCAGAGGGGGTCTTGTGTGTGCGCTGCTGATGACGTGAGATCCGGCTCACATCGTCTCATGTTGACGACTACACATGACACAGCCAATCAAAGCACTCACATCAGCCTCTAATTTTGTTTGACTGTGTCCTGCGCTGGTTAATTAGCCCACGAAAAAGCTGGTCAGATCAGACCCGACGGTTTCTCCATTGGTTCCTGCCCTTGCAGCAGGGGAAGGGGCTGCTCTATCACTGTATTTAGCTGTCTCGTGTGGTCCCTTTCGGGTGGTTGGTTTGAGGTGACAGGCAACCTTTTGCGGCCTGTTCGGTCGCAAGCTGTCATGGCTATAAAACTGTTTGTGAAGTGGAAAAGCCAGAAAAGTTTGGTGTTGTGTCAAAAGGGGTCTTCACTCACCCTGCTTGGTGTATAATGAAAGAGCAACACTGCTTGCTAATGTCAAACTGCGAAGTCCTATTGAATTCTGGCCTCTAAAACAGTGCTCTGTGAAGTCACGCCATCTCACTTTGTTGTAAGAATCGTTTCGTTTCCCTTGATAAGGCCAGCAAGGGAGTGAATAAACACCTTCTCCTTTTATAATGTCTGGTCAGTAAAGGGATTATTTAGGGAATTACCATCTTGTCTGGATCTTACTAGGCCTACCGAGACTACAATTAGTGTGGCATCTTATTTTGCCAGCCAAGTTAATGAAGTGATGTAACTCTCAGGACAGACTCATAAAGACTTACATGGTTTGGGGTGCGGCATAGCTCAGGAAGCAGGGTGGTCATCTAGCTATTCGATGACCACCCCAGTTCAATCCCCAACCCCTGCAGAAAGCATGGTGAGGTTTCCTTGAGCAAGACACTGAACCACTAACTCCCCACAAGCACCGCACAGCAGCTGCATTCACTGCCCCTTTACAATAGGATGGGTTAGATGCAAAGAACAAAGTCCACCGGCCTTGGTCATGTGGCAATAAAACAATTCTATCTCTTTATCTACATGCATGGCTGGTAGTACGTTATGGAATCATTTGCAATGGAAATGGTTAGTCTTCAAACCACCCAAGAGTGTTCAGTAAGCAAAGCGGTCTTTTTCAACACCGCATCTCGTCCACTTTTCAAATTCTCGACACCCGCCACTTCTTCCAAGCAGGCGGTCAAAATATGAGGCATATTGGAAATCGTTCCTATCCACAGTGTTTTACACCCAGCTTTTATAACATAACGTGGCAAGAATCACACGATGAGGGACTAATGATATATTTTCTCAGCTGGAACGTGGGAATTGCAGTGAGGACGCGGACCAGTGTCGAGTCGCAGTAAATTAGCATGTGCTGCTAAGTGAAAAGTGCAGCACTTGCCAGAGCTGTGCAGGACTGCGATCCACGAGGGAAGCCACTCTTCCCATAGACCACATGGCGGGAAGAAGAACCACAGGAGATATAGAAATCTATGGGGATAGGAAGCCCACTGTCAGCAAGACACTCTTGAAAACCCAGACTTCACCCTCTGACAGCTCGGAAATATCCATTTTAATAACGGGGGAAAGTGGATTTGGCCAGACAACTTTGTTCCTTGCATGGAAACTCATCTGTATTGGTGTGAGGCGACACCCTCAGTGACTGTTAACTACAGGGTTGCAAACTTCTGAAGTCCAGAAGGCCCCACAGAACGTGTCAGCAACGCTCCTCTGGTTTGTTTAGAAATGCATTACATTCACTTGACGTGCACTTATACAGTGTCGTGAACTGGCCTGCTTAAGACAGGCTGTTAAACTGGGACAGCAATCTTTGCCTTATTACCATTTCCCCTGCCGCCGTAAGGATCCAGTTATTTTAATATCGCTCTCTTGCCGTTTTTGCTTTTTGGGAGCCCTTCGAGTTGTTCATTTCATCTTCCCATGCTATGAAACATCTCTATTCATGTTTTTCTTCTTACGGGTTTATTTTATGAAGCAAACTAAGGCAAAGCCAACCAGAAAAGAGGTCAGCGTATCTTGTGTGTGTGTTTGTGTGTGTGTGTGTTTGTGTGTGTGTGTGTGTGGGACCTGATCAGTCATCTTAGTGGATATGCAAGGGCACTTCTCCTGACACTTTGGATGCATAAACTGGTCAAAGGGGTAAACAACACTTAAGGCTGTTTAAGCGCAAAATGTTCTCAAAACTGAAAGTTCCTATAACTCCTTTCTTTGTTTTCCTCTGCTTATTTTTTGAATGACTTCATGAGAACCATATATTTTGGTTATGAATGATCCGCCTACTTGATTGCTGCAGAAACTTTTCTACCTCAAATATTTATTCAATTGAGAATGCCAAAAATTCTCACAAACACATGAATTTTGTATTTGGTAATTTATTTTTAAATGTTTAAGAGAGCCACATTACCTTTTTATGATTTTGATTATAATGGCTCCTTATTCAAAACACATGGATGTAGTAATATTCAGCAGCTGCAACTCTGCCTCTGGGGCATTCTTTGTTTCAGCAAGGAGGAAGAAAAGAAGGAAAAGGAAAGAGAAAAGCTTCCACATGCTAACATTTACACAGTGATTTCTTTTAATTGCGCTCTACTTTTTAATTTGCCCTGAACTAATGCTTTTAAAAGAAGGCTGGAGGTATTTTATTGAAGTCATGCCTAGCACTGGACAAGGCTTTCTTGATTGCTTTGGCCTTGCAGCCTGGCTTTTTCCCTACCTGACAACCTGTGTTATCCCTTTTATCCACAATGTCAAACATTCCACGCAACGTTTTGACTTGCAAGGAATCGGCCGGTCCATGATCGCACCGGACCAAGTGAGTTTCCCTCCAGCTCCCTGCTTCATGGGATTGCTGTTCCTTACAGAGTGAATGGCAGTGAGTCTGGTTAAATCAAATGTGGGGTCGATTTTTTTTTTCATGAACTACAAACACAGATGGCCTAAAAGATATGTGTAGCTTTTGAGGAGGAAGGAGAATAATGTTACACAGATCCTGACCTGCCAGAGGGCAGATGTAGTGTGTAGTTAAAGATCCCCGGTCAATATAAAGTGCCTGTCAAAACATGGAAATTCTGCCCCATGTTGGTGAGTTTACCATATTTTAGATTCAAATTCAGACTTTGTGACAACACAGGTGCTCCAGTTCAACTGGATGGGAGACATGATGTTGCTCGTGTGTGTGTGTGTGTGGGGGGAAGGGGTCATTTGACCCAGCCGTGGCGTGGGCAATGTTCAATTTATTCGTTCCCCTTCAGCGTTTAACATCCCGATTGAGCAATTTATGGTTCTTTTGTGATATTGATGATCCCGAGTTGCTAATTGCCACACCTGTTTAGAGGCCTCACGTCTGCTCTGGTTGAGTCCTCACAGAATGGCTTCACATCCAACAGTGTGCTGTGACAACCTGACAGCTCTTTCTTCGTCTGCTGTACATCTCTGATAAAGAAAAGAAAGAAAGGGAAGTTGAGTTAGCGATTGTTAATTGAGTGTTTATCCGAGGATTACCCTTTTGAGTTTGACCCTTACACAACCCTCTGAGCCCATGAGCTATTGTATATCATCCTGACTGCTAGGTAGAGCTTACTGTTACTGTCTCTGTGCCCCAATTGAGAGGGGATTCTGTCTCTCAAACGCCCTACATGAGAGAGAGAGAGAGAGAGAGAGAGAGAGAGAGAGAGAGAGAGAATTCGTAAATCGCACTAGCACAAATTAATAATTTTGCCTCAGCGGGCTTTACATGAACACAACATACTGTCCTTAGACCCCTCCATTGGGTAAAGGAACAACTCCCTTAAAAAAAACAACCTTTAACAAGGAGAAAAAAAATAGGAAGAAGCCTCAGAGGGCAACAGAGGAGGAATCTCTCCCAAGAGGGACAGGCATGCGATGGGTGTTCTGCATACAGAATATAACACCATTTACAGTATACAACACAGAGGATAACATAATTATAATAGAATTACAAGAGACATATTGATAATAATTACAATCTCCTTCATAGTGACAGTGGATATTAATGAACATCAAGAATGCAAATATGACAGCTCTAGCCAGTGGGCTTATTCTCATCATATGAAGAATGTATACAGATGGATTGATTAACTGTGAAGAGGCCACGGTAGAAGTAGAAGTAGTAAGGAACAACCAACCAGGCATCATAGCTCAACTCCCCCATGGTGGCAGCCATTACGTGTATTCCAGGCTCCTTCCAGGTCATACACACAGAAAAAAAGAAAGAAGACATCATTCAGTAAGAGAAAGGATTTGTGAGAGAACAGTTTGCATTAGTCAATACCATATGCTCTATAATGTATAATCTCACTGATTGAATTTGTTTGTGCATCTTCATGCATATGAGTATGTGTGTGTGTTGGGTTTGTTGGATGGAGGTGAGGTGACGGGTTTTGTATTCTCAGCTGCATGACATCTCCACAGTCGGCTGGTGCCTTTTAAGGCAATGGATCTTAATCCTGGTGGGAGTTCTGACAGACAGAAAGCAGCAGTGTTTTTTTCTGATGAATTGGCCTTCTCAAAATAAACAGGAATGCTTCATTAGAGGGTAAATGGAAAAGTGAGTGTTTATGACTTCAATTACCACCTTTGCTTCAGTGCCCACTTTAATCATAGCCATATCCCTCTCTCTCACTCAGCAGTACACAGCCTCACTATAACACCACACACACACACACACTCACACACACACTCCCATGCAAGCACTGTAACATACACCTGATTAACATGGAGCCATGGTTTATGTGACCATTCTTTCTGAAATGCCACACAACACTGGGAGGCTTATTGAGCATGGCACTTTTTCAAATAGTCATGTACAGCATGCACGGCAGATGACAGTCCCAACAATCACAACATATGTCTCTTGGTTGGCATCTAAAAATAAAATGAATCAACATCCTAATGGTTTGCAGGGGAAAGTAGTCAGCTCTATTTCAGGTGCAGCATTACACCCAAACACACATGATAATAGTTTCTGAAGATATGAATCAGCTGTCCTTCGCAGTTTGAGTCCGATTAGGAGACATAGTCAGATAACCTGTGGCACACAACCTCCCTGGTGATGATCATCATTATAGTTAAACACCGTTCATTCCCGGGTTCACAAGAACCTAAAAGATCAAACGTGAAGTATGTGGATTTTTGTTATTGCATGGTCTGGGACAATAGTTTAGAGCAACTGGAACAATAGTCTCCATGTCAATGCTCAAAGCTACTGAACCATCACCACAGCATTCAGATACTGAGGTGAGATTGTTCTGGTTTTTTTCCTCTGCAGCTGGGTCAGTCCCTGCAGAACGAACACCAGTAACGCCACCTTGTGGGCATAATGGGTAGACCTGCCACCATTTCCCACTGTGGGACTCCAGTACACTCTGGTGTAATCACTTTGCAGCGCATTAGCAGAACCTGTGGTATGAAGCAGTCGTTCCCAAACTCTTAGAATGAATTAACAACCAATTACAATCTTCACTAAAATCTAGGCCACAGGCTTGTGGTTACCTTCAGCTTCCCTAGAAGATGTTTATGGCTGGGACCTAGAAGCACTTGTTTGGGCACAACAAGAACAGGGCTGCATGAGTCTAATAAAGCTCCACAATACATACAGTAACCAAAGCCAGCATGGTCTGCAGCTTTCGATTTGCGGTCTTCGTCTCAGAGACAACATTTCCAGGATTTGAAACATTTTCGGTGTTGAGTGTGTTGCCCATTTTACTCTCCTTTCTTCATGCTGTGCACGTCAGTGATCGGGCCTGTTGTATAGCGACATGCGACAGTTCAAACAAAATGTGGTTCATTAAAGACATCCTGTTGGGTTAGCGAGGAGGAAAAGAACCCAAGCAGTCTACAGTTGCTCTGGGCTTGCCCTTGAAGCCACACTGGCCAGACCACATCAGCAGGGAAGCTGGAAATCACAGGATGACAGTGGTCAACCATACACATACTACCAATTCTATTTTGTCATTTTTCTTTCCTGTGTGCAGAATTGAATAACTTCTTCAACCATACATACAATGTGGCTGAGCTAGCTCTGATGGCATGTTGTCATGCGTAGGCTTCGATGTGTCGGGATCACCACCCCAGTGTTGCGGGATGCAGTTCTCCCAATAGCCATGAATAGCAATAACCTGAATGAAGAAATCAGTCCCTTGTTTTATCTATTGATGAAATAGATGGTCACCAATAGAACAAACCAATGAGGATTCACATAAGACTGACAGCTCCTCCATGTTCAGCTGCAAGTGGCAGCTGAAAAAAACCATAGCTTTGATTTACAAGGCATCTGGAGGAGGAAGACGATGGTTGATGTCTTAGATAATACAAAACAGCACATACACAGTGGGTGAATCGCTGGGTATGGAAGAGCTTATGCGATTCTGAATCAAGCTATAAATAAAGGTAAAGCTACAAAGGGTAACGTACAGTTGTTCGAGGGAAACATCTCAGAACCTCTGTTCGTGTCCCATCGTGCATGTGTATAACCAATTTGAGTTTTTACTTATCAGAATGAGGACGTTTTGCCAGTCCTCACATCTTTAAGGGTCTATTTCAGGATTAGCAGTTGGGTTTAGGGTAAGAATTAGGACTAGGTTAAAGTTAGGGTCAGGGTCAGGCATGTAGTTCTGATGGTTAAGGTCAGGGTTGAAGGCTAGGAATGTAGTCAATAAGAGGTCTTCACAAAAATAGAAATACACACGTGTGTGTGTGTGTGTGTGTGTGTGTGTGTGTGTGTGTGTGTGTGTGTGTGTGTGTGTGTGTGTGTGTGTGTGTGTGAAATGGAGATACAGTAGCAATGTACCAAGGGCCCTCATCCAAACAGCTGGTACCCATCTGTTCCTACTCTTGCCCCTGCGGCCTGTGGCTACCAGAGTGAGGTGCACTGGCGCGCGGTGTCTGGGTCTGGACCAATCGTGGAGAAGTATGTAGGAGTCTGTGTCTGTGCATATGCGGTTTGGAGTGAACGAGTATGTTTTTGTGCCTATACGTCTCGATGTGTATATGTGTGTATGTGTATGTGCACAGGTGTATGTGTGCATGTGTATGCTTAATGGGTGTAGTATGTTAATGCTAGATGATTGTGTGTTTACATTTGTGTGTGCAATTTAGTTGTTTCCTATGTGAGAGGACCAAAAAGACTGCATCTTGCTCTCTCTCTCTCTCTCTCTCTCTCTCTCTCTCTCTCTCTCTCTCTCTCTCTCTCTCTGTGTTTTCTTCAGTAAAGTTCATTTCGCGGCATTGCGATGAGTGCAACTCGTAAAGCATCGCCGTGATGGCCGATGGAATCCAGACAGGACTTGGTCCTTTGGCGTGAGTGTTTGGTGCCTTACTAGTGTTTCTGAGGAGTGTAGAATAGAAGGAATTTGTGGGTGGTTGTGAGGGAAGACGTGCAGAACTGTAGAGCAATGGCTAACACACCCACACCTAGGAGGCCGCGTGACTCGGGGCGGTGGGAAGATCGGAGGTCCCTGGCTCTTTCAGAGAGTGTGTGGAAGTGTCCTTGAGTAAGACACGGAATTCATTACTGCCCAGGACAACAGATGAAAATCAGCTTGGTGGCTAAATCTGGTCCACATCCATTCTGAATGTTCATTAACACGTAATGTCCCTATGAAGATTATTATCATTATTATTGTTATCATTATTTCACTGAAAGTTTGATTTCTTCCGATTCCTCCCACACACCTGTCAGGTAGCC
>OMLC01030194.1:4457-40614 GCA_900302585.1 Regalecus glesne
CCCACACACACACACACACACACACACACACACAGGTAGGCACATGCACGCAATCCTGCACATGTAAACACGGACATGCACAAAAGCAATCACGAAGAACGCAGCTTAAAAAAACCTGTCAGGTCCCCTGTCTGTATGTGTGTGTGTGTGTATGTGTGTGTGTATGTATACATGTACATATAGTAAAACTGAAACACAACTCCGGCAACAGCAACACACAGTTAGGACAAATAAACACAAAACACAGCCAACTTAAACCCCCATAAATAGAGAAAGACACACAAACCTATACCTGCAGTAATCTGCATCAACATGCGGGCACGATACACACACACACACACACACACACACACACACACACACACACACACACACACCCCAGTCTATAGTTTTTTAATCTTCCTAAAGCCCATTACTGAACAGTAGCATGCATTCGAGGGAGTTGCGTCTTCTTAGGCATAATTCCACATGGAACTAATGCTAAATTGGTCTTGGTTGACGGCCGTTGAATATTAAAATGGCTGTCGCTGCCTCTTCAGACCTTATTTAAATTGGACAGAAAAGTCTTCTTTTTTTTCATCAGACAACTGTAACAGTTTAGCATAAGTGGGTTGAGGGAGGGAAAAAAAGGTGCTGTTGTCTACACACACGCACAAACACACATGAAGATATACACACCCATACAAGCAGAGAGAGACACACAAGCACACACAATTACGCTGTAGAAGCTTCAAAGTGTTTCAGCAGGACTAAATCAAATTTGAGTTGACACGGTTGGCAAGCCACTCTTAACAGGAGGCTTCAACATTTTCACAATTACGCATTTAAGTGATACATTATTCATTCTCTGTGTTTTACAAATTTGACTGGCATTCGGGGGCATGAAATCTTTCCTTAAACCAGAAAACCGCAAACAAGTCATTTGGAGTGCCGCGAAGCAAGACAGACTGATTGATAAATGTCTTCTTTTGTGCTTTGCCGGTGCCCTGACCTCAATCTGAATTCACAGGCTAAACGGAGAAAGAAGGAAGAGGCTGCCAATGCCAAAATATTGGAGGCGGAGAAAAGAATAAAGGTATGTGTGTTTTACTTCCAACTCACTCAAACAGGAGATCTAGGTTCATGATGATGTTGGGGCGGCACGGCTCAGGAGGTAAGGGGATCTTCTAGTAATTGAAGGATTGATGATTCCTTCAGAAAGTGTGCTGAAGTGTCCTTGAGTAAGATACTGAGCTCTTAATTGCTTGGGACAACAAATGAAAATGAACTTGTCTGGTAAAGTAGAAGACAAAGAAACTTTATTGATTTGTCATTGTGAATGTATTCTCTGCATTTTCACTAATCCTACTGTATAGGAGCAGTGAACAGCCTCAGTGTCAAGGGAGCATTTAGGGGTTCAGTAGCTTGCTCAAAGACATTTCAACACGTTGTCTGCAGGGGTCGGGGATCGAACCACCAATCCTTTGATTACTGTACGACCCCTCTACCTCCTGAGCTATGCTGCTTCAAATCTGGCATATTTACACTATAAATGTCCACTAATATGCACGGTCCCTTTGAGGGAGATTGTTGTTGTTGTTGTTGTTGTTGTTGTTGTTGTTGTAGTTACAAGATATTCATCTGTGCACTTGACACCACCTGGAATTGCAACATTACATTTTGACCATAGCGATTACTCCAGATCACCTCCAGGAATTATGCAATGTATAGTTTTTAGAGAATTTGCCAAAGAGTCAAGCTCTTTTCCATGTGAAACGTAGCTGATGAGAAGCTCAGAGCAGCCATCCTTTCAAACAGTCTGAAATCCCATCACCATGTAGTGATTTTCATGATGTTGGCAATATGAAATCATATTGATTTTTCTTCTTTTTGTTGCTCATCTTCTTCTTTCTTCAAGGAGAAAGAGATTAGAAGACAGCAGGCAGAGATTCTCAAACACCAGGTAGACCTTCACTGCAGCCTGCATCACTCAGTCTTCTTCACTTCAATAGGAATTAACATGTGTGTGTGTGTGTGTGTGTGGGTGTGCGTGTGTTTGTGGGTGTGCGTGTGTGCATGGAAGTATGTGGCTTTGTGTGTAGACATATGCGTATGCAAATTTGTCAACTGTAGAATTGCCAAGTATCTATTTAATCAACATCCTCAAAATGTCGCTTTTATCAAATGCCATGTGTATTGGTAGAGGCTATTACTTCTGTTCCATAATACTTTGCCAACTCTCTCTGCCAGGAGTTGGAGAGACATAGACTAGATATGGTATGGGTATGTTTATTTTTGTACATCTAACACCTGCATCGTGTAACTGGTTGTGATATGGTTGTCATAGCAATGCATTAAGTGTAGCACTGGCTGCTGTCATACTACATTCTTCTGCATGGCTTTCCAGCAAAACCAACCAAAAGAAACAACAAAAATTGAAAAAATAAAATAAAAATAGAGCCAGTATGCTGCCTCTATCTGCTTGTCCTGAGGGACAACTGACCCTGTCATGGTGGTCAGGCAGCTTCTGTCCCCCATCCCCCTCATCCCCTCCCTCCTACTCAGAATGCATTGCAAAGACTGCCAGCCAATCCACACTCTCTCACTGTCTTAAAGTGCACTCAAGGAGCTTCCATCCATCGCATACATCGTCTAACTGTGGTACTGGAGTAGCCTGTGTGACCCATGAGTGCTTTGAGATGATTCGGCCCAGACACTGAGCTTGTGTCCTCCGTCCGTCCTTTCGCCCATGCATCTGTCCTGCAGTCCACAGAGCGCTGGACTCTTAGCCTGCCCCGTCCGGCCTGTCTGTTGTTCACCGATCCTATACTCTGCACAAATGAGTTATGATAATAATAAGAAAAGAACCTAGCTGCTGAGAACCATTTTGTCTCTGTGGTAGAACTAATTCACATCACCCTCAGGCAGGGGAAGATACACTATAGCTCCCTTTGTGTGTCGATGAACTCGATGAAGCCCCCGAACATCAACTGTCACATTCTGCCATGGGGACAAATGTGGTTCTGCGTAGCATTTGTTTTCATTGGCCTGGCTGTCCTGCTTGTAGCCCCTCTCACTCATACACAGTCCGCAGCTGAATCTAAAAAGGCATGACCGCCAATCCCCCTCTCATGGCGGCATCTGCGGCGGTTCTTGAATCGACCCCCGGTCCTTTCGCTCTTGGCATGCTGCAAGAGGGAAAACCGAGACATCTAAAATGAACTCTGAGAGTTAGAGTCAGGACTTTATTTCATTATGACTTCATTATGATTATCTCCCCCTTTTATTCATTCTGCAGCTCATAAGTTTCCGTCCTCAGATGAATCTTATTAATTCAAGGATCTGGAACAGTTGAGGGGTTTTTGGCATGCACCCTGTTAGATATTTTATTCCATTTTTTCATCACTGTCGCAAAACTTTCCTCACATTCAACCCAAAAGAGCCTAACGTGTATTGGAAATTCCCCCTGGCAAGCCCAAACAGCAGCCATTGTACTTTTCAATCGGGACAGACTGATACGTTGGCATTGTCGGAGGGAACACGGACAGACCAAATCAAGTAAAATACCCCGCTCTGTTATGCCCTGTGGCCTATTTATAGTAGTCACTGTGCTATAGAGATTCCCCAGCTACACAAAAATTCAACAAAACGTCGACCTCACATGCACGCGTGTGTACGCATAGCACACTTTAGACTGTCAGGACATCAGAACCGGGGAATCTTCTCAGTCCGTGTCGACTTGTTACCCTCCGTACCTCCTTTTCAACTCGACCCCTTTCGCGGAACACCGTATTCAGAGTGTTTTGCCGAATAGACCGTTCGGGATTGATATGCCTAGTGGAGTTGATCATTCCTGCTGTAACGGTAACACTGCATGTCAGAAGACCCTCTGGCAGCAGGTACTTTACCGCTTCTGTTGTGTCAGCTTTACTTTAGAGGCGCCATCACTGATTTCAGCTGCTTCTCCTTTTTTGAGCCTGTCATCACATCTACTCTGTACCGCATCTCTGTGTTGCTTTTGGTTGCCATTTGTACTCCTGAACACTCACTTGTGCTTCTACCATACATGTGAAGTGTATACATGTGAAGCATTGTTTTGTTGATTTGGTTCTTTTTATTTTTGTCCCCCTGAGTATGGCGACCCCACTGAATTTAGCGCATCTCAATTATCAAACAGTAACCCACTAAATTCAGTCGGTCGCGTGTACACCGTGTGCAGCGTGCGAGTGTTTAGCTGTGTGTTTTCCTCCCCTGCAGGAGAGAGAGAGGAGGAGGCAACACGTTATGCTGATGAAGGCTGTTGAGGCTCGCAAGAAAGCGGAGGTGGGCCACAGCCACATAAGTGACTGTGCATGAACATGCACACACACACAAACACGTGCACAGAGACGCTGATGGACGCAACACATGTTCACAAACATAGCCGCAAACACACATGTACACACAAACCCACTTTAAAAAGTGCCCAGGCTTTTATTCCCCGGGTTCTATTTTCCTCTCTGTCTCTGCTTTCCTGCACGGTTCTCTGTTTTTTTTTTCTTCCTTCATTCATTTTTCGTCTACACACTACTGAGTCAAAGGAATCTGGCCCTCAAGCACTTTCCTTTGAATGCACAGCAGCATTAGGGTGAATTCTAATACTGCTCAGCAAACTCAAGTAAATCTCATTGCCTGTTTTTACAAGCGCGCGTGCATCTACACACACACACACACACACACACACAAACACGCACACACACACACACAGTTCACTCGTTAAAGCTCTGTTGAATTCTGACTTTCTAGGAGCGCGAACGCTTGAGGCAGGAGAAAAGGGACGAGAAGCGTCTGAACAAGGAGCGCAAGCTGGAGCAGCGGAGGCTGGAGCTGGAGATAGCCCGAGAACTGAAGAAGCCAAATGAAGATATGTGTCTTTCTGATCACAAGGTAGTCGACCTCACAGCTATTTCTACCATTACCTTCAAACTGATATGAAGCCACGAGTATGAAACTGAATATGTGAAACAAAAGCTTGATATTTGAATGGATTTTTGAATGGATTTTTCTCTGCACACGTAATAAGTAATAAGTAATAATAAGTCAGCACCAGGAGAAGTATAGCTGAGGAGGTAGGGTGGTCATCTGGTAATCAGGAGATTGGCGTTTTGATGCCCGGTTTGTTCAGCAAGCCTTTTAAGGGGTCCTTGAGCAAGACACTAAACCCCTAACTTATTGAGACAAGAGATCAAAATTAGCCAGATAGCTAAATCGGGCGTATTTACATTCTAAATGGTTATTAATATGCACTGTCCCTACAAAAGAGATGATTATTATTATTAATAGTAGTAGTCATAGTAGTAGTACTAGTAGTAGTAGTAGTAGTCATAGTAGTAGTACTAGTAGTAGTAGTAGTAGTAGTAGTACTAGTAGTAGTAGTAGTAGTAGTTGTTGTTGTTGTTGTTGTTGTATTGTGCAACAAATTAAGCTGCAAATTTTAACTTAAACAAACCTGCCCCCATCCTCCTGATGCTCACTTATTCTCTCTCACGGCATATGTCTCACATTTAGAGCCTCAAATGATACAAAATATACAACAAAATCAATTATAACATTCAATCGTACTTCTTAACAAAGTAAAAAGTAGTACTTCTTGACAATTTCAAATTTCAAAACATGCCTCCATCCCTTTCTGGGGCCTACCCTTCACCTTTGTGGACTATATTCTTTGAGTACCCCTATATCTCCTGAAAACCCCTTTTAGTTTCTCCTGAATATGCTGTCTCTATGCACACTGTGATCAGTACCGCCACTGGTTAGGGGGGTAGCAGGATGGCATAGGGAATAGAGCCCTCAACCATTGGGCCTAGATTAGAAAAGGGGAAGATTTGCATGCAGGGCAAATGAATTCGTGTTGGGTTCGGACAGACATGCAGAGTGATGGTTTTAATATATCTATAGTTTATATATCTATGCTATTTATTGTTGTTTTACAAAGCTGCACCGCAAGCATTCATAAAACATCACACGTATGGTTTCACGCTAGCAGCACTCAATGCCATTACAAGGAGATGTATGCCCCCAAGTGGTTAACATAGAATACTGCACAATATGTGTGGTTAGAGGTGGGGGTGTGCCTCAGTTATTGCTCTGAATTAAATTAATTTAAATTGATGAAAGGATCTTACTGTAAATGTAATGTTCTTTATTCCTGCCTCCTTTCCCCCGCAGTAGTTAAATACTACATTTACCATTTATTACCTTATTGATTTCCTTGATTTCAGTTTCTCCTTCATCGCTGTGTACTTTTTTTTAATCCTTTTACTTTCTTACCGCTCTTGCTTTTTCATGCCAAACAAGCAATTACCCATCACTACCTCTTCCCTGTGCAGCCTCTCCCAGAGTTCTCCCGTATCCCTGGGCTGATCCTGCCAGGACAAGCTGTGTCTGACTGCTTGATGCTGATGCAGTTCCTGCGGGGCTTTGGCAAAGTGCTGGGACTGGATGTCAATGTGGACGTGCCCACCCTGGGCATGCTACAGGAGGGCCTGCTGAATGTGGGAGACAGCATGGGCCATGTCCAAGACCTTCTGGTCAGAATGCTGTCTCTGGCTGTGTGTGACCCCGGCTTGCCTCCAGGACAGAAGGTGAGCTCCTTTTTCCTAAGTGAGAAAAACCTTTGTTAACTAGAGAAGTGCACTCAGTAGAGAGCAGATCTCCACCAGGCCTTCATATCTCCCCTTCTCCAGGGTTAAGAACTTGGCAATAAATCACCCGTTTCTTTACCTACCAGGAGAAGGGAAGTGCGCACACACGCTGACAGGAAAAAAACAAAACAGTGTTTTTGCTGCCATTATAAGACCTTTGCAGGGTGTCTGAGTTGATCGAATGGGAAATATGGGAAAATTGTTCTTAATATGCATTACTCGAGCAAAAAAAACCCAACAACTACCTAATAAAAAGGTTTTGCCTGTCAGTCCGTAGATGTACACCTTCCTTGGGGGACTCTGGAACAAAAGCGACCAAGTCTGACAATAAATGAAAGAGATCAGGCTATCATAATTCCAAAACCTTCATTAAAAGGTTTCAAATGTATTTAACTGTCATGGTTTTCATGATATAAAACAAATCAAGGTGAATGGCTGCCGTGCTGATTGACTTTGATTCAAGAAACAACAGTAAGAAAATAGCTCAGCCATGGGGAATGTTTTATGGGAGCCACTGAAATGATTTCAAGCTGTGACTGTGATTAATCCTGCTGCTGAAATTGTGTTTTGATAGCACAGTTTTAACATTGGAGACCATGGCACTTCTGCATGGCAGCAATATGAATAAGATGAATTATGTTTGGTTCATCCAGTATTCCTGCAGATCTCCTTTGCTGAGATCAGCAGTGAATGATTTGCTAGCTTGCGAAATACGATCGACTTCTCATTTACATTCCAGACTTATATCCGAATCCATAATGTTTAGGTTTTGACACTATCGCTGGTCAATCTGACTCAACCGTGGATGAGAGTCACACATGTTTAGGGTTGACGTGGATCAGACAGCGATGGAGAGCACCGTGGTCGAACGAGCTGGAGAGTGAATGAGAGAGCGAGCAACGTTGGCGAGAACGAATGTTTTTTGAAGCTTTTGATTCCCTGCAGCCATGGGAGGCTCTTTATCATATTGACATAACTGTGCACATAACGTCTTAGGCTGATAAGTCTTAATAGTTTGTCAGATTAGCTGTAGATGCACGTATCCATGTGACCAAACACACAGTCCCCTTCAGGCTTCATTGTAAAGTGCTTTGAGTGGTCGCTAGACTAGAAAAGTGCTATATAAGAAGAAGTCCGTTAACCATTTACTGCCTGGCGGAGATAATAAAGGAGTCCCACAGCCTATACAGTCTCCACATCACATTGATGTCAATAGAAATATGAGAATTACTCTAACTTGAATGGGAAAACATCTCAACATCTCATTTAATTGTTCTGGATCTCTTTGGCTCTCTCTCAGACAAAAACCATGCTTGGGGACCACATAACCAGCGTTGGGATAAACAGGGACAATGTGTCTGAGGTGCTACAGATGTACATGGGGGCTCATTGTGCCAACACAGACCTGGCCCCTCTGGCTCTCAGTCTGAAGACCAAGGCCTTCCAGGCCCACACGCCTGCCCAGAAGGCCTCCATCCTGGGCTTCCTGGCTAATGAGCTTGCCTGCAGCAAGGCCATCATCAGGTAAGAGAAACTGTTATGCGTGGAAAGAGGAAGTATCTGTCTGTAAGTCTTAGGTCAATGCAGTCTCCGATTGTTTTGAAGAGCTTTCTATCAAGGACTCTTGAGACTTGAAGTTCTTTTTAGTTGGTATGATTAGCATATTCTAATAATTATATTATTATCTCATTAGAAATAGAATTAAAGAGGACATTTTTCAAGGGGTGGCATAGCTCAGGAGGTAGGGTGATCATGTAGCAATCAGAAGATTAGTGGTTTGATCCCTGGCCCCTGCAGAAAGCATGTTTGAAGTGTCCTTGAGCAAGACGCTAAACCTCGAAACTGCTCAAACCCTGCAATAGAATGGCAACCTGTCCAGGGTGTCTCCCCCGCCTTTCACCCAATGAGTACTGGGATAGGCTCCAGCATGACTCCGTGGCCTGATTTTGGATAAGCAGTTGACGATGGATGGATGATTAGAATCCAATTAAAATCTCAACCCAAGTGGCAGTCATATCACACCAGCCAGACATGGAGTCAGCTTGTTCATCAGCCTACACTATGCTGCTCCCCTTTGGCCTAAACTCACTTTACTCAACTGCCAATAATGGTGTGTTTCATTAATAAAGTGGAACACGCTCTACACATCTGCTAATTTGTAGTAGAGAGATTTCCTGATTTGAAGGAAATTGTTCAATTATTCATTTGCACGCTGGAGTTCTACCCCCTCACATTATTCATGCTCGCTATAGATAACTGCTTTCTTTTCTGCTTAGCCCCCTAATACATTAACTTGTTTATTCATGTCTCGAAATCCATGTGTTGATCTCAAATCCAACTGCCCTCTTCTCCACAGTGAAATTGACAAAAGTTTGGATCATATGGCAAACATGAGGAAGGACAAGATCATTATGGAGGGAAAACTCAAGAAGTAAGAGATGTTTTAACCCTTAAAGAAAAATCAATTTATTTTGATTTGGACTTCACCATGCTGAATCCATGAGTGTTTGTCCAGGTTAAAGACCATCCATGCCAAGAGGACAGGAAAGAGGGAGACCAGCATGGGCGTTGAGGAAAACCATTCTCTTGGCACGCCTTCATCTGCCCTCAAGCGCAAGAGGAAAGCGGGTGTAGACAGTGATGATGATGATGACGAGGAGGAGGACAGTGATGACCAGGCAGAGGAGGAGGACGAGGAAGAGGAGGAAGAAATAAAGAAGGCCAAAAAAAATGAAACATGTGACGAGGTAAAGAAAACAGAACTATAGCAGTGAGGGCTGTTCTCAGACAGTACTGTTCTGTGAAATAAGGTCGGGCAATTGTCTAATGTTATGTATCTGTTATGGCAGGATGAAGGAGACCAGTCTACCAGTGTGGAGGAGCTGGAGAAACAAATAGAGAAATTAGCTAAGGTATGTTAGTAGCCAAAAATGTCCCACATTAAGAACCCATGAATGACCATGTGAAAACATCACATAATGACAATGGGTGTGCAGTTGTTTGACTGGTCATCCTAGTTTGATATCTAGTATGTACGTAGATGAAAAGTCTCTGTGGGAAGCTACAGCAAAGTCATAATGCACAACAGTAAAACACTGAAAAAACTGTTTTTGGCTAAGAGTCCTTGGATTAAAACAATATATGCAATGATGTTTTATGCTCCTTGCCATTGTAGCAACACCACCAGATCAGAAGGAAGCTATTTGAGGCATCCCATTCTCTTCGCTCCATGATGTACGGTCAGGACCGGTACCGACGCCGGTACTGGGTGTTACCCCACTGTGGAGGCGTCTTCATTGAAGCCATGGAGAGCGGAGAAGGTAGTTCCTCTAGGAGTCATACTTCTTTAGCTTGATCCCAAAATTTTAGGGGGCCCCCGTAAGGTCCATGTGGGATTGATCTCACTGTACAGCCCTAATTCTATTATGAAGTATCCCATCCAGATTAACATTTAACGAACGGCTTATGCTACATGCTAACAAAAAGTAGCTGAAGAAACAGAACGTAGACATAATTGGTACAGGGTATGATGAATTACTTGAGGATGAAATACAACATGTTCAGACATATCTGGTAAGTAATTGTAACATGTTTAGCTAGATCCTGTCCAACTTCTCTTTTGGAAGTGTGTTTACATCAGAACATGTTTTATTTCTGAAAGTTAACCTTCTGTACGTGCACTAGCATGCAGTCACCACGGTATAAAATCATTCTTTGGCCTTTCTCGAGTTAACCATAAACCATGAGCCAATCTGACATTACAATAGCTTCTGTAATCTACTGTAGATATTTGCATGGCTCTACCATTACATAGGTTACAGTAAAGATGGCGGTGGGGTAACATTCCTACCTTTGGTGACAAGGCTCTGCTATCCACCTGCAGCTCCTGAGGAATTGGAAGAAGAGAGACAGAGGAGAAGGAGAGCCGCAGAGGAGGTCAAGATCAAAGAAGAGCCTCAGGAGGTGGAGGTGCAGAAGGAGAACCCTGGTGGGCAGAGCACACACATACAAGTCTTGAAGCCACAGAAAAAGGAGGAGAAAGAGCATGAGGAGAAGGAAAAACCTTCTCTCCTCTGCCAGCAGACAGGCTGCATTTCCAAATTGTGCACACTCTGGGACATCTCCAATGAGGCCCTCAAAGTAGTGCCAAAGGCAGAGGATAAGGAAAGTTCCCACCTGAGACAAATTGGCAGTCCCCGGTCCACATCCATCGGTGTGCCCACCATCACATCATCCTCACCTACCCACAATATATCTGAGCCAGCATTAGCCATGACCCCTTCCATGGTGACGAATGTCCCTCCACCGACCTCAATCCTTTGTCCACCAGCCCCGCGAGAAAGCCCAGAGAACACTCCCCCCACTGCGTCCCCAGCTCCTTCGCCACAAGTCCCATTCCAAGCCAACGACCAGCTTCTAAGGGTCCTGACTGAGAGGAGCGGACACTGGTTCAGTCTGCTGCCCCGCACCCCCTGTGACCTGTCCTCTCTCACAACCTCTCCCCCGAGAGCTCTCCGCAGCTCACCACTCTCTTCTTCCACCCCAGCTAGGCCAAGGTCCCCGCCTCCATCCCCGGCTCTGCCTCTCACGCCCTCTGCTGCCTCGGCCTCCGGTAGTCCTCATCATCTACCTGGCTTCCTCAGCTACCCACTGTCTGCACTACAGGTGAGGATTTTGACTTGCCTTAAAGGAGATATACACTGTGGTTGGTTTAACCTTTTGTAAATTTTAAAATATTGCTTCAGTTGTATGTGGTCTGTCTCAGACTGCTCATACTAGATAGTGGTTTTTAGACCTGTCCTCCAGGGACCCCCCCTCTAAAAATAAATGTAAAAATGATTCCCTTATCAGTCCCACAAAGGGAAATTTAGATTTCTCTGCATTTTAACCCATCCAATTGTATAGGAGCAGTGAGCTGCCACCATATGGCGCTCAGAGAGCAGTTAGGGGTTCAGTGTCTTGCACAAGGACACCTCGACATGCTGTATGCAGGACTGGGGATCGATCCTGGGATCGACCGCTCTACCCACTGAGCTATGCCGCTGCACTCTACTGCTGATTTCTATTCTATCAAGCACCTAGTTACACCCCCCCCTTGTTGTGATTAGATGGCTATTGGTTGACTAATAGAATCAGGCATATAACTGCTTGGTTGAACAAAAATCTGTACCCAACTGGCCGTTTCTGGATCATGTTGCTCACTGCTGGACAATCTAGTCAAGCCATTTTCTATGAAGGTGCACCCTCTGAACAAACACTCATATCTTTATTAGTTAATTTTAAATATCGAGCTGCAATGTCCTGAAAGCTTCTTGTTGGCAGCACACAGCCTATATAGTTCCATATTTATGACGCTTTATATGAAACATTAAATGCATTGAAATTGCGTCTCTTTGTAGATCACATTTTGCATGCCAGTGCAGTATCACTTTGGAGATATACCGTCACTGTAATCAATATTGTCTCTCTTTTAACCGAAAACTGAACAAATTATATAAAATTATTAAACGAATTTTGTTTTGTGACATATTGATGTAACTGGCTTTTACCTTGGTTAAAAGAGGTGGAAAAGAGGTCTTAGACATTGCTTACTGGCCTATTTTGAACATGAGGTGGTAGTGAACTGTAGCCTCTTGTGGCCAAAGTGAGAATTACAACAACAAACGGTAAAATTATCCTGACCAAAGAGTCAGCCCTGAGAGTACATCTGTCGGCGTCATACAAAGCGGTGATTGTAACTATTCCCCAATCCTTTGTGAATGGTGCCCATTGCCACTGAATGTGCAGTTGATCACCCAACTTGCATATGAACCCAGCCTATTGTTGAGTGGCATCAAGGTAGTGTTTATAAGGAGGGGGATGTTTGCCTTCAGCTCAGACTGAAGAAGTCACCTGGTGAGTGACGAAACGTTTCTTAATAAACTTCTGATCCAGTTGAACTGATTCACCTCTTTTTGTGGTCTGACAAAAAAAATGTTTTTGCGCCTGGCAAAACTTTATTTCTCACTTGTTTTCATCAATGAAAAACATCTTGTGGCTGAAATTAGTATTACAACAATAAACCTATGCATATGCATCCATTACATATGATGTTCAAACATATTAGGGCAGAAATGACTTTCCTCCATAAATGTATTTTTATTTTCAAAAAGTGGTGATTGTAGATAATTAGATGTGGTTCTAGTTCCGGAGCTGTTCATAGCACTCCATTCCAATCTGTGCTATTATTCTAATACAACCATACTACTCCTTTTACTAATATACTAATAATTTTTTTATTGTAAACAATGATTAATAATTCTATTAATAATTGTAATACTAATAATTGTTTAGTAGTACCAGTAGTAGAAGTAGAACTTTATTTGTTCCCAGAGGGCCAATTGTTTTTGGAGCAGTTCTTATTTCTGTTCTAACACTGTATAATAGCTCAATGCAATAAGTATTTAATGATTTTAATGATTGTAATTATGAGCTTTGAAGCCATAACTCGTGGATTACAAGTCCACTCCTCAGTCCCTACTTGGTTTTGTGTCTGCAAATGTAGTGTTATCCTTGCAATATATAGAGGTAATCCTGAAGGACTGGACTGTTTCCCTTTAAGCAAAACTATATTATGTTTCAAAACAAGTGAGGAGCAGAGAATAATAAAACGTAGAGGATAAAATATATCACTGCCAAATTCTAATAATAAGTACATTATCTGTCAGCCTAAGCCTCTAAGCCATGCTTTACGACAGCCAAGGACACCTGACAGCCGAAGTCGGGTCACCTTTTGCCTCAAGACTCGACTTTGGAACAAGAAGGAAGGAAAGACTTCTGCCTCAGTATCTTACCCTTTATACTATCTTATAGCAGGTTAAAGGATTTGCAATGTAGCCCGTGCCAAGATCTATTCATGGCCTATGAATGCTCAGTAAGATGTTAATAGCAATGCAAGATCTACAGCAGTGTAATCGTTACTGAGTTTTGTTTGATTTTTCCATTCTTTCTTCTTTCCCATTTCCAATGCCTTCAATTTCTTGCCATCTCGCTGTCTCTACAGACCAAGTCTGGCAGTTCATTGCTGGGGGTTCAGTTTGGTGGCTGGCCTAGTGGCATGATGAGTCCCAGCCTGCCACTGTGTAACAGCCCAAGCCCCATGCCAGGTCACTCCCTGGAAGGCATCACAGCAGCCAGCGTCTCCAGTAAGAGCGAGTCCCCCCTACCCCGTATTGAGAAAACCCCATCTGTGCCCTCTCCTGCCTTGGAGATGCCTAAATGTCTGGACCATCCCACACCCAGGCCCATCCCTGAGGGTGAGTGACAGTGACTAAGAAGCCTGCTGGCCTTGTGTCATGTTTGACTAAACCTTTATTTTTAGGAGAGTATTGAGTGTAATAGATAGTTTTCATCTTCAGAATCCTGATAGGAAGGATACATAAATACGCTATAAAAATCCCTGACATAAATTGTAGGATTGAAACTGACAGAAACATAAGCCCACAATTTTCCTCACATCTGGCTCATATTTGCACTCAAACCCTTCATTCCTTCGGTCTTAAAGAGGATTTCTGTCATCTCTCAGACCTCCATTTGAGGGTAATATATCAGCAACCTTTATTTATCCCACACTCTACTGTGTGTCTAGGAGGCTAAGTCTTAAACGCCCTCTTGTTTTGCTTGTGTCCACAGAGATGTTAATGGGTTGGTGGCGTGTGTCTGACATAGAGGAGCTGAGGTCACTGGTCAACGTGCTCCATAGCAGGGGCGTTCGAGAGAAGGGCCTCCAGAGACAAATGCAGAAATACATGGAGATCATTCCCCAGGTCTGCACCAAATACAAGGATGGTAAGTCCACCATCTGCTGCCATCATGTAACAACAAGCAAGGGGTCCTTTACAATTTAGTTGGGTGTACAAGAAATGGAGCACAGAAGGACACCTGTTGTTTCTTTACTGTTTCTCTGCGCTGATAATGTCAAGCTTTGATCAACTGACATTCAAACTGACGGTTGCCGTGCTAGTCTCAGATGACCACACATACTTAATAGCTTGATTTTTACATGAACAACCTGCAAGCAGTATGGTGGCCCAGTGCTTAGCCCTGTTGCCTCACACAAAGAGGGTCCTAGGTTTGAACCCTCAGGCCATCCCAGGTCCTTTCTGTCTGGAGGTTGCATGTTCTCCCTGTGTCTATGTGGGTTTCCTCTGGATGCTCCGGTTACAAGTTCAATTCCACTGCGGGGCATCAGGAAGTGGAATCCGGCTTTAGTCCCCTGAGCTCCACTTCCACAACGTGGAGATTAATCGCAACATTTAAAACGGGTTTTTTTAGTTGTGTCTATGCGCCAGTGTTTTGCTGATCTCGGACACACATCTCTCTCTGTTATCCATCCAGTGGCCATGATTGAGCTGTGTGAGCTGGAGGAGAGCCAGGTGAGTGTAGAGTCGGTGCGGGGCTGGTGTGTGGAGGAGCAGGCCATGGAGATGGACATCGCTGTGCTGCAGCAGGTGGAGGAACTAGAGAGGAAAGTCACCACAGCCAGCCTTCAGGTCAAGGTAAAAAATAAAAAGAGCCTAAATTCAGTAATTCAAGCTATGGAATGTCCGCTTTAAATCTGTGACCTCTTCACACAGTTTCAAGATAGTTTCCCTGACCTGGAAAGTTATGAAAAATGCAGAAAGGTGATGAAAAAATTTCCTTGTCATAAACATTTATTTTTATAGTTCATATGTCCTAGCTATCTGTCTATCATTTTTTCATGATTTACATAAAATGCCAGCAAGGGGCCCAGGTTGTTGCCATTGGAATCGTTATTACCACTGACTGTGTTATTGCCACTCTCTACGCACCCACTGTTATGAAAATAATTGCCTATTATTTTTACTAGCTGTTCAAATTGAAGTGCATCTTTTTTTGCAGCCTAATATAGATTTCTGTGCTGGAAGTAATATCTTGGATTGCTCAGAGTGTCTAAACTGCTCGTTGGTCTCAAAGCAACCAAAAGAGTTACGAGGACATTAGTCTATTCATGTCCAGTGTTTTGTGGTTCTAGGCCGAGACACAGAGCCTTTTGATATTTGATTCAGTCGAGGTAAAAGAATCCGTTCATTTTAAGATAAACTGTACAAATATCATGCACATGCTGCTATCGGTTACTATTAGACGGATTCTTCAAAATGTATATCTTCTTAGTGCAGTTAATGGTCAACCTCATGTCAGAGTTACAGACATAAAGTGGTGGGGATTAAACAAGTTGTATCAAGAAAGTGGCAAAAATGGAAATCAGCAGAGTCCCTTTTACATCTCAGAAAGTTGAATTGGTTCATCTGGAGCACTGCTGAGGCAGACTGAGACTTTCGTCCTCAGTTTCTCCACTTCCGGGTCCGTCATGTTGTTTCGGATCGCTGATTCCATGGCTGTGATCAGTTCCACTGTTGGGACTTACCTCGGCAGTACAGCAAAAATCAGCCCCTTAACACGGATGTCTTTCTCCGCCTGTGTGAGTTGTCTGTCGGACAGATTCTTCCCCCACTTGTCAATTGGTGTCTGATGTCAGTCTCTCTCTCTTTATGCCGTTGAGGGGGCCGTCTGTTGTCTGGCAACGCCTCTAGTGTGCAGCACGTAGGTCGAACATCTTTTGCTGCCTTGTTTTTGACTCACCATGTCATGCTAGATGATCCTTCTCCATGAACTCAACCACATGTTGAAAAGAGGTCTCATCTAGACGTGGCGTGAGTCTCTGTTGGCGCTGATGGTAAAATCAGTTTGTCTCGCCAACAGGTGGCGCTGTGCCTTCTGGGGGATCTTGTTAGCTCGGTGGCCCTTGACCGAAGATTTCATTTGCAGGCTCTTAGTTGTAGCACTGCTCTGTCTGCTCCTGAGGCTGAATCTCGGGTGGTTTCTGTAGTCGGCCATCTTACTTCACTCATACTCATGCACAATTTTGTGGCAGTCCTTGTGGAAATGAGTCAAAAACCGATTCAGCTTTCTGAGATTTCCTCACCTGGGTTATTGAGCATGCATGAAGACAGACACTTTTAAGCTTCACGCCAAAAGTTGACCAATCTGTACAATAGTAATGGACAATAAAATAAAGTCTTTAAGTGCTCGTTTTCTCCTCCCAAGGGCTGGACGTATCCGGACCCTCAGTCAGAGAGAGAGGATCTGGTGTATTATGAGCACAAGCCCCTCACCAAACCGGCACAAGCCACAGCACATGGAGGAGACAAAGAGTCCAGGGAGCATCAGGAGGAGCGTCTGGAGAAGGGCGGGGTGACGCGTCACCCGGACAATCCACTGGACATAGCCGTGACACGTCTGGCTGACCTGGAGCGCAACATCGAGAGAAGGTACCTGAGGAGCCCCTTAGGTACCACCATTCAGATCAGACTGGATAATGTGGGTACGGTCACAGTCCCAGCCCCCGCCCCATCCACTAGTGCTGACAGGGAAGGGTAGGTCATCTCTCCAGCCAATGCTCCCCCTCCACTGCCACCCTAAAACAATCCCCACCTCTCACTTTGTGTGCTCTGTTTCATTCAAATCAGGGCCTTCACTGCACTTCATGTTTTTGTTTTGAGGGTGTTTTGCTTTGTTTTGATTTTTAGCTCCACGTTTGCTCCATTCCCATTTTCCATTGCAGGACTTTGTGATTTGATTCTTCATTCTTTGGCCTTTATCTGTGGTTGTTTGCATGGTGTCTTGCATCAGTAACCTTAGTTATGGGCATACTCATGACCCCTGACCCTATACTTTTGTCAGGTTCCACTCTCAGCTCCCTCTCTTTCTGCATGGGTATCCCCTCTATGTGCCAATATGAGTGTGTACCTACTCCCCAAAATCCTGCACCCTCAAACTCCTCATACTGTCTTTGCACAGCTGGAGCTCTATGTGGTTTGCTTTCTTGTTGGTTGGTTGGTTGGTTGGTTGGTTGGCTATTTAGTATTTCTGTGTGTGTGTGTGTGTGTGTTTGTGTGAGAGAGTCTCTATCATTTTGTGTGTGTTCTCCATCCTGTCCTTATTGTTCCTCATGATCTTCGTCCAGGGGGGAGGAGGAGGTGGCTCATGGTATGAAGGTGTGGAGGAAGGCCCTGAATGAGGTGCGTAGCGCTGCCCAGCTGGCCATGTGCATCCAACAACTACAGAAGTCTATCGCCTGGGAGAGGTCTATTATGAAAGTGGTAAGTAAGGGACAGACTGGAGCTACCATTGGGATTTATCTCCCCCCTCATTGTTTGGAAGAATATGTCCTGTCCTGCCATGGGAATTTGTCTTTTAATAAATGCACATGTCCTCTAGTACTGCCAGATATGCAGGAAGGGAGATAATGAGGACCTCCTCCTGCTATGTGATGGCTGTGACAAAGGCTGCCACACCTATTGTCACAAACCAAAAATCACCAGCATACCAGAGGGAGACTGGTACTGCCCGGCCTGCATATCCAAGGTATCAAAGCCTTTTATATTCTGTTCTCATTCATCTTTAACAAGCTGAGCACCACGAAACCCAGATAGCATCCTTTGACTCACTGACTCATGTTATTTGTGTACATTTATCATCAGATATATAGACCACCTTGGTGATTTTAGAGCGCCATTTGATATTACACCGTAACACAATTGCAACCTACCGAAACTCAGATGATGCATTATGTACTTAAAACACAGGCAAGTGGCCCTTCCCCAAAGAACAAGAAGCCTCCAAGCAAACCGATGGTTGCTAGTGGGGGAGGAGGAGTGAGCAGTAAGAAGTGCGTGGAGGTGAAGAAGAACGGGAAGCAGCCAGGTAACGGGGAGGTCACGGAAGAAGAGTCAGCCAGCTCGAGCGGCACACCTAAGAAGGGAGCAAAAGATTCCAGCAAGAAGAGGAAATCAGAGGAGAATGTGCCCGTCCAACCACCCACCAATCTAGAGGGCCCTGTGTGTGTGAAGCGAGCCAAGACAGCTCGAGATAACAACCGGGACCTGGGACTGTGCAGGTGTGCACCTTGATGCTTCTCTCCAGTTCTCTATGTCTATCAATGGAAGTAAGATAACCTGTATCTACCACATGCCCCTCGATGAACAGGGTACAAGCAGCTGAGGAACTCTGTCATTAAGGATTTTATTCATTGTTAAGGGATGCACTTCTAAATAAGACAATAGACTTAAACATTCACTACAATAGTTTTTCTTTAAAAAAAAAATGCAATTCATGTGCTGTATTCAACCATTTATGTTTGTGTGTTGGTTTTCTTGCGCTCACCAGGGTGCTTCTGGCTGAACTGGAGCGACACCAGGATGCATGGCCTTTTCTCACTCCAGTCAACCTTAAGTCTGTTCCCGGGTATAGGAAGGTCATCAAGAAACCCATGGACTTCTCCACCATACGCGAGAAGCTCGTGAGCAGCCAGTGAGTTTACATTGATTCTGTTGCTACCTTTATTTTCACGTCACCTTGAAAGACCAAGGACCACACGGTACAAAATGTTTTTTCATCGGTGGAAAGGTTTTACTCAGAGGCCATTACCTCAGTCAAACTTCTCTATGGTGTTGAATAAAGTTGATCTTGTTTTACTTTGTTTTACCTAGCTTAATCCAACTTAACTTAACTTAGCTCAGCATTGCTCAGGAGGTAGGATAGGTAGTAATATGAAGATTAGTGGTTTGATCCCTGACCTTACAGCAAGTGTGTTGAAGTGTCCTTGAGCAAGAGACCGAACCCCTAACTGCTCCCCAGTTACTGCGGCTCCTCACTCCTCCTATATAATAGGATGGGTTGACGCAGGTGTCAACCAGACCTCACACCTTCGCAGCAGATAAAAAGGCTCTCTTTTGTAAGAATGCAATGCTGTTAAGTACATTAAAACTACAGTAACATTAAAATTACAGTTTTCACTGCAATTTCTTTGGTAGGGACAATTCATGTCTCCGTGGATTTGGTAGGGACATGTCTCTAAAGTCCCTATTTAAAACTATCCCTATGCATTGAAGAGCTTCAGGTGGGACCTTGTGACCAACAGTCTTGATCTGCTTTTGTTTCAGGTATCAAAACCTGGAGACTTTCATCATTGACGTCAACCTGGTGTTTGATAATTGTGAGAAATTCAATGAAGACAATTCAGATATTGGCAGAGCAGGTCACAACATGAGAAAGTTTTTCGAGAAGCGCTGGACTGAACTTCTGAAACAAACAAACTAGGTGTGTTCAGATCTCCTCATAAGACCCACACTGCTTTCCACGATGGCGCGTCAAGTCTTTTTCAAGAACATGGATTTGCCAGATGGAAGAACTCTATTCCTTGACAAGGAGCCCAGGGCATGTTAACAGAGAGATTTCACCTTGGAAAAAAAAAAGTTGCTACATGAGGTGAGGCTGGATTTACTACAACAGGGATACAAGCCCCAAAGAGTCCCAGAGAATTGGGGTGTCATAGTGCAATACCATTCCCTGTCTCAGAACACTGCACTGAATGAATCCTCAACTTGTCACTGTTTCTGTGCTAGAATACTTTCCACTACTTGTAAATATCCTTCTTTTTTTATTTAATCGTATTATAGTGAATGTATTTAATTTTGTAATAATTATTTATGAATCAAGGTCCACTTCATTTTCTATGAAAAGGAAGAATCAGCTCAACTGCTTTGAATTGAAATGGAATGTGTCTTTGTGTTATAATTCTCTCCCAAATATGAAACAAAGCCAAGAAAAAAAAAACATGGAAAAAAAAACCTGTTTACACTGTTCAGTGCTTTGGGGCATCGAGAACTGTATTCATTATGTTAAGACTGTAAAACTGCATTTATTTACAGGCGCGGCAGAGGAACAGTTAGACAACAGTGATTTATGTGTATATACTGTTTATTAATGTCAATATTATGTCTTGTTTGGAGCGATGTGTAAAAATTGTTTAAGAATATTAAGATATTGTTTATGCCTTAGAATGATTGTAGCATTCTATTTTAGTGAACGTGACGGAAACATTATCATGAATATTGTTTGTACAGTAAATACATATCCTCTGCAAACACTGTGGTATCCTTAATCTTGGTAGTGCCTATCCTTCCAACAGGGGCATGTAGGGGATGTTAATGTTTTTAGTTTGCATTTTTACAATGTTTATTTTTTATATGATTTCAATCCAACAAGGCCTCCAAAGTCAGACGGTGACACAGTCGTCATTCCTTCCTGTAACAGAGAGAAAGGAAAGATGAGTGATTCATGTAATAGGCTTCCACGATGCATTTCCTCATATCTGCCACAGTACAGAGGACCTAAGGCCATTCGTAACCACTGTGTTGAACCTTGCTGTGTGTTGTGGCCTGATGGAGGCAGCTAGAGTTTTTTTGTACCCAAGTCGAGAGTACTTGAAGTTACTTTATTTAAAATATTGTGGAATAAAAAGTATCATTCTTTTGTAGGAGCTTTATTTTTCACTAGTGTGTGGCACGGACCTATTAAAAGGATGTTTTTCAACCTAAATGACTACCTTGTCTTCTTTCCTGTCCATCGCATCTTGCTCCTGGCGCAGTCTAAAAACTCGTGTTGTAAATCGGAGAAATGTCCCTTTATTTCAGGACATTGCTGGGGGATGGCATAGCTCAGTGGGTAGAGTGGTCATCCGGCACTCTCTAGGTTGCAGGTTCATTCCCCAGTCCTGCAGAAAGCATGTCTAGGTGTCCTTGAACAAGACACTGAACTCCTAACTGCTCCCCGAGTCCCAAAATGGGGGTATCTCTATGTTCCTATATGGTAGGATGGGTTAAATGAAGAGAACAAATTCCACTGGTCTGTGTTGTGTGATAATAAACTGAAAAAAATAAATATTGTGGTTCTTTATTAAGCATTTGCAGGAGAGTCTGGAAACTTAGTTCCTCACTTACAGCATTGCTACATAAAACTATAAGACCTGAAATCATAAGGACAGCATGGTGGCACAGCAGTGAGCAACTGCAGCACCCAGGGACCAACTCAAGTTTTTTTTTTCCTATTGCCTTGCTCAAGGGCGCAGACACGGAAAGGACCAGGGCCAGGATTTGAACCCAGGACCTTCTTGGTGTGAGGTAACAGTGCTGAGAAAGATATAGTCATCAAATGCTTTATGTGAATTATGTTGTAAAATGCATCAGGCTTCAGACAAGTATCAAGGCATATGCTTCGTGAACCTAGCTCAGCTTCCTCGAGTCTGACAGGTTGAATGTCTCAGGCTTAATAATCGTACCTTGACTTGCTTCGAACAAGTTGCCACTGGATGTCGTGATAGTTGTTTTGTTTGTTATGAGGCTTTGAGTGGAACACTTGACTTCCAGAGGATCAACACTGAGCTGCATTGTCCTTTGCAGCATACAAGAAGGGCAAAACATAAGTTGTGTTCATTCATCACTTTGCTGTAATGTAATCACTGCTGTAATCTGATAGGCTGACAGGCAGAGCAGTGTGCCTTGGAGCAGCAGGCGTTGTTGCTGGAAAAGTCCAGCACTGTAGTTTTTTTCCCAACCTGGAGGGTCTCAGATTAGTGGCAGAAAAATCATTACTACCATGAATAGCACACGTCGATCCTTCATAGGAGGATTACAGTGCTGTCCGATCTTGCTGGTTGAGGCTTATCTGACCTCTCCATTTTAGCCCCATTTTAGCAATTGCAGGGGGAGGGGGTACCTTTAAATACACTGTGAATGCATTTCAGTGGTTTATGATAACAGACTTAGTGAACTTTAAACATGCCAGTGGGTTGGGTGGGGGAGTCGGGGGCTTCAAAACAAGCTATAGTCACTTGTTGCAGTCATTGGTCTAAACGTGTATAATGGCAGCTCCCCTTAATCTGTCACAATTAGTCCCTATGTTGTGGGGATACAGACTGAGATGGAGTTTAAGGGATTAAGGCCTGATGCCCTTCCTGATGCTCTGGGGTGGGTTCAGACCTGCAGCATCTGGCTTGTCAGTTCCTGAAGCCCACATTCTACCAGTGAGATACTGCGATCCCCTATACATATGCAGAATGATGACAGATTGCCCTACAACTGTGTTTAAAAGCTAACTAGGAAAGCTACAAAAAACATATCTCTGATCTCATGGTTTACGTTTATGATTAAAACGCCTCTCTTTACAGATTACAGTAACAGTATGCCAATGGAGGCAGGATTAGCTACGGAGGGAATGGTGATTTAGATTGATGGGAATAAATCCTGATGGAGCCAAAAGGCAAGGCTACCAGTGTGAAACACATGTGCAAGGCCCACATAGTTATATTATAGCATGTAGGATTTTCTTACTCAGAGTATATTTAAAAATGAGAAAACTAATGTCAACATTTACAATGCAGACAGAGTGTGAGGATGGCAGTTTTACGAAGGTTTAGTTTTATCCGTCTGTTCAACAGTTGGGTCCGTTTACCATTAACCCTTTAGGTGGCTCTGCATCCCTTAAAATGGAACTCTGCCCCATGCGTTGGAATATACATTCTGTCGGAAACCACATGACCAGCGTGGCGATCATCAGTGACCAAATATCGTGGAACTTACACGTACACGTTAATTTTCATACACAGTTCATTGCTATTGGGGCAATTCTTGCGCTTATTCATTCATTAATTCATATAAAAATGACAGAAACAGACGTTACAGGGGCTTAGTTTGATAAGTGAAGCTGCCATTAAACAGTTCTAAATCACGTGGTTCCCAAGAGACCATATTTACAGAGTCCCATCTGCCCATCAGGTAATACTCTACTTTAATGTTCGGCGTTCCGAGTGTCCAATGGGGACAATGGGGAGCTTTTATGAGGAATTAAGCCTCTGACTTTCTTCTGCCAGATAGTCTACTTATCACATTCAGTCAGTCAAACAAAGAAGGAAGTAAAGTCGAGAAAACAAATGTGTGTCAGATTGCGTCACGGCCAGCTGTGGTGAAGAGGAAGTAAACATTGAGACTCGACGGAGGAAGGTATCGTAAAATTAAACTACTGATATTGAATTATTCTAAGTTTAACCATGAAATAAGTCTGTCTCCCCTGGGTCATCACAGTTCGTCAAACGTGTAAGAGGGGGAAATATTCAGCTTTTTGAACCCCGACGCTTACTGTGATCCTAGGGCTAGCTCTGTTTTAAAGCTAACTGACTTCCACAACGTTTGCTTTAACGTTGATATCAAACTGTTAGCCTTAACCTCTTACTCAGTATTTTACAATCTAGTCGTCACCCATAGTGTGCAAATTCAATTTCAGTCAGTTAATGAGATAGAAATGTTAGCGTTAAAAATGCAGACATTATAATTTATTGTGTTTATTCCCTATCCAAGTTGTGCCATTGTATTTATTCCGTCACAGGATGCGGTTCCTGTGCTGTTGGAATCCATAGTTTATAATCTAGCTATTTCTATAAAGAACGGTAAAATAGTTGTACATCAGTTCTTTGTGGAAACAGACAATCACACTGACGACCGTTCGTTTTTCTATAGCCCTTTGTTTTGATAGATTTGTCTTGTTACTAATGGAGACCTTTTTTAGGAATATTGCTGTCGACAAAAAAAATAATATTGCTGTAGAAAGGAAACCATTTTCATCTACCAACTAACTAACTAACTAACTAACTAACTAACTAACTAACTAACTAACTAACTAACTAACTAACTAACTAACTAACTAGCACTGCAGCTTGGGAACGTCACTTCCATCACGTCAGGTCAGATTGACGTGAAAATTTGAAACAAGATATGCTTAAAAATGTGAAAAATAGAGAACATTATGTTTTATTAAACACTTACGAGTTTGTTTCTAATGAAACATCCTCTCTAAATTATCAGTTGCTAACTAAATGAAAAACTACCACATTTCAGCACTAAATAATGATAATAATAATAATAATAATAATAATGACAATAATACTAATCACCTTTATAGGGATACCGCATATAAATGGCCATATAAAATGTTAGATTTAGCCACCAGGCTAATTTTTATCTGTTGTCCTTAGCGTTTAGGGGTTTGGTGTCTTGTTTAAGGCGCATCAACAGACTTTCTAAAGGAACTTGGAATACCATCACCAATCTAAGTGTTACCTGACCAAACAGTCTGAGAAGGGAAATATTCTTGAACAAAGTTGAATATCTCAGTAATCGTAAGATCGTTGGTTCGATCCCTGGCCGATGCAGAAAACATGTCGAAGTGTCCCTGAGCAAGACACTGAATCTCTAACTGCTCAAGTCCTAGGGTAGAATAGCAACCTATCCAGGGTGTTTCCTTACCTTTCGCCCAGTGAGTGCTGGGATAGGGTCCAGCACGACTGCAGCCTGACTGGATGACCAGTTGACAACGAAGGGCTGGATAGCAACATTTAGTGGTATAACATAATTGAAAAGCATTTTTCCTAGGGTAAAGATTCAATTTATTTTGTGCAAAAGTAACATTTTTTAATTCTTTCATTGAATTTAGTGGAGCGTGGCCTTAGACTGGGACCCAATGGAATATAGAATGCTACTTTGTTAGACTGTTTGCTGTAAGAATGATGTTCTGTTGGAATTTTAGAATGCATCTTTGAGACATGGATACAAACCGGTCACTCTATGACCTTTCACTGCTTTTTGATTTTTAACAAGTGTGCATGTCGAGAAATGACAAGCCAGATGTTGCAGGTCTGATCCAACTGCAGGACGTCAGGAAGGGCATCCAACCTTAACCCCCCACACTCCATTTAAGTCTGTGTCCACTCACTCCCACAACATGGGGACTAATCATGAAACATAAAAAATGGATCTTAGTGTTGTTCCTGTTGTTTCATAAATCTGTCAGTAACTTTAATACCAGAATCATTTGTTACAGTTTGTACAATGACATCGCCTTTAGTTTTAGCTGTATTCATGTGTTCTCACCCCCCCCCTGATTGTCATGCTTGATGAACCTGAAACCAACATTATACTTATCCTAGCTTTACTTTACTTTTTTTTTGAAAACAGAACAGTGTTTTATGTCACTAATTTTTTTCATGTTATATTTAGGACTGGTTCTCCAAATGGTGTCTCTAATATGCACTCTGCAAGACCATCGAGACGATATCAACTGGTGTGCATTCTCTGCAACACTATTAGCCACTTGCTCTGGGGATAAAACTATCCGAATCTACGATGCCTGTGATTTCTCCGAGTTGCCCTACTCACCTCTATCAGGGCATGGCTATGGGGTCCATTGCTGTTGCTTCAGTGCTTGTGGACAGTTCCTTGCCTCATGTTCAACAGATGCAACTACAGTTATCTGGTCAATGGCAACTGGTGAGATTGAAGCCGTCCTAGAGCATCCTGGTCGTAGCCCTGTTAGGGTTTGTGCATTCTCTCCTGACTCTAGCCACCTTGTTTCTGGTGCATCTGACGGGACTTTGGCTCTGTGGGATTTCCCCTCTAAAACGTTACTCAGGTAAAAATGACGAGGATGACCTTCTGACTATTACAATCTAGTTTCTAGTTTCAATCTAGATGATCAAATACATGTTAAGCCATAGTTCAATGATGTACATTCAGATTTAAAAAAATATTTGAAGTGCTGGTGTTCGAGTGTCTTTTACATCTATGCAGAGCCTGAAAAATGTCAGCCATGTATCTTTCTCAACATGAACCTTGTTTCTACTTCCTCTGAATGGAGACTAACATTCTGCAAAGTGCTTTGTTCCTGTTTTAACCAAGTTGTTCTTGGTTTTATTTTATTTCAAGGACTGGGTCAGTGAATGACACCACCGTGGTGGCGTGTTCTTTCAGCCCCTGTGGCCAATTGTTCATGACTGGGTCCTCCTATGGTGACCTCCGTCTGTGGGACCTGAACATGAGACAGCTGCATGCAGAGAAAAATGCCCATGACCTGGGGGTCACCTGCTGTGCCTTTGGTCCCAACATTCACAGTGGTAAAAAGAAATTGTGCTCACAGTCAGTGTGCTCATTTTTTTGTGATGCATCTCGTTATGGCATAGATGTGGAACAAGTTGCCTGGCTTACAATGTTACAATTCCACACAATTCAATTTCAATTTTGTTTCTTACAGGTGGTCAGGTGGTGCAATTTCGCCTGGCATCCTGTGGGCAAGACAGTCACCTGAAGATCTGGGCTGTCCGTAATTTCAGCACTATGGGTATAGGGCTCTATCTATGCATGGCAGAACCCTCCTTTTGCTATCTATTCTTCATCATGTCAACTGTAACTTGGTTGTATTTTAAACGGATTTGAACTAAGATCATTGTGGCAAGTCTGTACTACACCTGATGTTCTCTGGCTTCAGACACAACCAAAGATGGTTGAGAGGATCCACCAGCCTATTTATCAAAAACAGAATGTTGAAACCACTAAGGATTAAAGTAGTAAAGAACACATGTCTGTAGATGGTAAGAGAGTTATGCAATTCTGTTGTTCAGCTCTCTAACTGTCTCTGGGGAGTCTTCAAATGGAAATCAGTCTTCAACTTTCAAATTCAGTCTGCCCTGAGCTAGTTAAGGCAACTAGGGGCAGCCGGTCCACAGCCTACTCAACCACAGTCATAAACCTAAAGTGTGTCCAAAATCTAAAGTAGTGCACTTTAAAGCACATTGGGAGCAATCTTAGACCAGAAAAGTGCTTTGAAAGAATCAGTCAATTTACCATTTGGACATGGTTCTAGTTTATTCATGTGAGCATACTGGTTGAAATAATGTTGGTAGTGATTTGATGAAATTGTTCTTTTGCTGTGAACACCTGTGCTCTGTTTATATTTTGGACAATGGCAGTATTTGTCATTCAGTTGAAGTTTAATTGGTTCTGTTATAGAAACTATTCTTATTGCTACTGTTATTTTACCCGATTGTCATGATGTCTGAACACCATGTCTGAGAAATGCAGCCAGTTGGAGTGATTTAGCAATGTGCCTCTTTTATGTTTTTCTCACTTATAGGGTTTAAGATACAGCTTCTACACACTCTAATTGGCCAATCAGCTCCTGTCCTCTCCTGCGCCTTCTCTGCAGACGGTCAGCTGCTTATGTCAGGGTAAGATGACCATGTAAAAATATTCCAGAGACCTCTTATCAACCTTGTTTTCCCAGAATAGTTTACGAGGACTCAATGGAGTGACCTTTTGGACTGCAGAGTGACAATGCATTTTATTTGGCCTCTTGTGAGGTTCATTTGATGCAAACATAAAGCTGTAGTGCAATCTTTAACCATGGGGTGGAGATATATGTTCTTTTAGTCACTGTATTTAGTTATCCAGGTCCGATGAAACCTGAAAATATTTAAATCTGCAATTCCCAAGATTTTGCATCATATTATCTATTTGAAATACGATGAAAATGTGGTGATTCTTTTGGAAAATCAATCAGCATTACAGCTGAACAGGATTTGACATAATTGTATGTCAGAGCCAGGAAGAAGCAGCTTTTCCATGACTTCTTAACAGGCTGAATGCAGATCCCTTAATAAATTTCAATGGGATTAATTAAGTAAGGTTTTTTTAAATTGCATAGATATTCTAGATTAAATATGTTATAATGAAACATTTTGAGTGATCATCTGAAGGCCACTCTCAAGTCAGACATGAGAGTTCAGTGTTTGATCCAACAACAGGATGGGGACATGCATCACTTTAATCCAAAAATAATGCATACAAAGTGTCATTATGAACACGAGTAAGGGTTTGGCTTTGGTTTTCATCGCCATTTTAAATTTGCAAATGTCTGACCACATGGTGAAGGCGTACATATTGAAAATGTCCTCTCTCATGTCATGCAGCTCTGTGGATAAAACCGTTGCAATCTACGATGCTGTAAGTACCCCTATTCTATTAAGTGAATCAGGTCATTTCTGTTACTTTTGTAACATGGCATTCATGGATGGTTTTGCACTGAACTTGAATATTGTGTCTCCAGAATAATGCAGCTTTGCTCTACACATTGACTCAGCATGAAAGGTAAATCATCACACTTGCTGCCATGGTTACAAGAATAGAGGTTTCATCTATTGACTTTTCAGATGTGAAGTAACCTTGAAACTAAATTGAGAGATGGCATGCCATGTCATTAACCCCGAACCAAACCTCTTTTTGCATTGTTAATGTAACTACAACTCAATTGATGAAGATCTTTTTGTTTCAGGTATGTGACCGCATGTGCCTTCTCTCCCACTTCACCACTGATTGCTACAGGATCCATGGACAAGAGTGTCAACATCTGGAGGTTGGAAGACGGATGCAGTGGCCAAGGTGGGAAAATATCCACACACATGCACGCATCACTGTATGATAAAGCTCAAATACTAACTACACTTTAATGAAGCCAAACCAAGAATGATTATCTGTTTCACTTCCTTTTCCTCATATCATGTCCATGAAAAAGCTGGGAAAGTATATACAGGTAAATTCTCTTTTCCTCTACACTCATGTTCTGTGAATGTTCTTTGACAGAGCCATGACAAATCCTTGTAATAAACAACTCAAGTGTGGATTCTTTTGATAGCACTGTTAATATCTTGTAGATACATTGTGTTGTTCAATCCTCCTGACAGCCTGATTTTATCATCAGAAACTGCATATTTTTTGTTTGAGATGGAAATTATAGATTATATCTGAATTATTAACTTAAATGAGGAAATGGCAAATGGAGAGGAGCATGCTTACCAAATAAGGAGCACAATAATCCAGTAATTCAAGGAATTTCTTTCAATCACTGGCAGTACAGGCTTGTTCAATGCTTCACACAATCATCAGCTGCCAAGTGAGCTTAACAATGAAAAATATTTAGATATATGCTTCCAGTACTACCATGTTTTATCTCATGTTATGTGCTTAGAGGGTCCATTTAAATTAGGTTCAATGTACATGTGTGCAGTTTTAGAAACAATAATTTTAAGAATGTAACTTCTTAAAGCCGTTACATTTGGTTTGTGCCAGACAAGAACATTGATTATTCAATCACCTGGAAAACCCTCTCAAATAACAAGACATAGTCTACCTGAAGTAACATGTGTAACCTGTTTTTGTCAGAGAAATGTGTTATTGTTTGCAAACTTCAAATATCCACCTTAAATGATAGAAATGAATTGACCAGTAGCTGTAGACACAGAAGGAAACATTTTTGTAGTAATTCTAAATGGCTACAGTCAATGACTTGGTATGTACACGCTATCCTATCCATTGTACTGCCCAAGACTCAAAGAAACCACTTGAATTAATGGATTATTCAAATTGATATGAATTAGAAAATAATGATACATTCCATGTATGAATTTGTATTCTATAATGTAATGGGAACAAATGCCACATCACTTGTAGCTTTTGCCTTGTTCAGTTGTCCTCTGTTGAATGCTTGCAGATGTTAAGGCATACACTGCATGATTAAGCAAATTAACCACCACTTGGCATACAGCACCTTAATTACTCTTCAGTCTAAAGTGCTTCACTTAAACCCCACAATTTTGTACCAGCGTGTACTGTCTGTTAGGAGTTATTCACTCATATCTGTGTTCCAGCGGAACAGTCATTAATCCCAACTGAAGGTAGGGAGCTTCTTTTCCCTTTTTTAAATTATCAAATAGTATCTCGAGTAATTTTGTACATGTTTTTTTACACTGAAAAGTCCCTTCCATGAGTGACAGGCACTATCCGACACACCTGATATGTACTAAAGCCAATGCATGTGTACATATACATGTAGTCCATATCTTCTAACTTGGTTTTCAATTTTATACATGTACTGTACTATACATATACATGTACATGTCTGCAGTATATGAACCTTTCTTCTTCCTTCATTTCAATCTTATGTGGTGGCTTCAGACAAATAAAGCCAAACCATCCCTGCTTTGTTGCATTACTCTGCATGCTATGGTTGCAAATTTTCCCTACAGAGAATCAAATATCGTCATCATCGCACTTTCACGATGGTCTTAAAAGCTTTTGGTCATTTTTCAAATAGTGTTGCAGCTGAGCAGAATTCCTTACTGTTTTCATTTTTGTTCTCTCAGGGCAAACCGTGGTGAGTCAGTCCAAATTGATGGTCAGTGACTGGTCAGAAGTTGACGTATCCACCTGGTTGGTGGAGGAAGGTCTTGAGACACTGGTGGAAAAATTCAGGGCAAACAACATTGATGGAACGGAACTGCTCAATCTGACAAAGGACACATTGGTGTCAGAGCTCAAAATAGGTAAGGTGGAGAAACTTCTCACATAATACATATGTAGAATACAGAGTACAACTTATATAATTTTCTAAGATTAAATATGCTACTGCCAACTTGTACATTGCTTGAGTTGATTCAAGTATGATGGATTTTTTGCATTGGCTGCAATATAAACATAAGATCATGAATTGGGTAAGTCTGGTCTCTTATGGGAAGGAAAAAATATATTTATTAGAAATACTTGGGTTTTTTTATTTGGGCATTTACATTTCTATCCTAAAGGCTGAGAAATAAAGTGAACGGGAAGGAATAAATGAGTGTTGATGTGGGTTTTAGCCTGCAGGATTACACAATATTAGGCTGCATGGAAAAGACATTAAAGGCTGTGGCGTTTCAGCAGTTCTGACTGTATGTAATCTGCTTTAAGAACGTTCCGTCAGTTATGTAACTGCCCAAGACTGTATTCCCATAAGGTACAAAATAGCTTCACACATAATATCATTAGGCCTTCATGATTGTTTCTGACTCTTTCAGAAGTGGGATTTCCCCCCCAAAAAAAGCTTGAATTGTGTTATAAGTATTCCTCTCCTCTGCTCTTAAGATATGGAGCTATTGGGCTGACATCAGAGAGCTCTGCTGTCTTGTAGTTGTTTGCAGGAGCCTGTTGTGTTGCCATGCTGTCATCTCCCTCCAACAGTCACTCTTCATTATCTCTGAAGTGTGTGCTGTCACTCTCTCCCCGGTTTACACAACTGAGCTGCCTTGCTGTAACACAGAGAGATCACTCTGCACTTTTAAGTTACCGCTGGTCAACCTTCTTCTATGTGTTTGAAGAAACAAGTTGGAACATAATGATGTGCAACAAACCTGACTCGTGTACTCTGAAGAGCTCCTAAGGGAAGTCACTGCATCCCTGAAGAGGATGGAGTGACTGGAAGGAGTACATGAAATGTTGCACAGCATCCTGTGGTTTACAGTGAAATGGTCAGAGATTATTGGAGAATGTAGAACTTTTATTGGAGCTCAGATGTACTTAGATTTCACACTCATAGCAGCTTTCTTCGGTCATTCAGTAGTTTTTAAAATCCCAGCAGTGATTATTAGTCCGAGTTATGCACCTTAACTCCTGTGTCGCATCAAATATAATTGGGTATTAATTAATATGCATACAAGTGATGCTGCTCACATAGCACAAATATTCACATTAACATGAGGTTCAACCTTGCTTCACCACACACACTCTCACACAGAGATTTTTGATTCAGTACAAATTAAATTCTTGAGATTCAAAGCACGGGGCAAATAAGCAGAGGCACTACAATACAATTTCAGGTAGCACTTTCCATCCAGGGTCTCCGAGAAGGTTGATTACTCTGGGCCGCTCTTCGGTGCATAGGCACAGTCAACAGTCAAGAGCCCCCTCACCCATAACCCTAAGGCTTAGGGAGGTGACCCTCTCGTCCATGTAGGTAAACTCCAAAATATTGGCACTCAGCTAGGGACTTGTGAGTATCCCCATGCCCATCTGGGACCTCTCACCTTGGGCAACTCCCAAGAAGAATAGAATTAAATGCAGGATCTGATTACCTTGATTTATACACCCCCGCACACACACGTCTATATGACTGTGTGTGCTTGGTGGGACAGTTCGACCTTCTAGCTAACCCTTTTGATAAATACCATTTTGACGATTGCACACAAAACATAATTATAAGTATTTCCATCTTCCTCGTTGTCATGTTTCCCAACATGGTGTAGAGTCTTTAGGTCTACGCAGTAAGTTCCTGAGAAAGTTGGAGGAGCTGAAGGGTGTGTCTTTTTGTACAAACACTCCTGATGAGTTCCTGTGTCCCATCACCAGAGAGCTGATGAGGGATCCAGTCATCGCTGCAGGTGAGAGACGTCTCCAGCAAACGGCAACATACACCTCACAAAGCTATTTCCACATAGCACATGAATAAGCTGTGATAACAGAACATAACAGAAGTTGTTGGAGGTTTTTTTGAATGTGAACCTGTTTCCTACATAAAGTGTACAGGGTTTTTAAAGTTTTCTCTTTTGTTTGTTTTGAGCAGATGGCTACTCATACGAGAGAGGGGCCATCGAGAGCTGGATCAACACCAAGAATCGCTCAAGCCCCATGACCAACCTCCCCCTCATGACCACCTTGCTGACTCCTAACTACACCTTAAAGATGGCTATAAGTCGCTGGAAGACGAGCCACTAGCATTATGTACCTGTCGTCCCTGTCTATTCAGAAATTGACAATAAATGCCACACAACTCTCAGTTAGGAGTTTACTTTTCTTTTTCTTTTTTTTTTTCCTTTTCAATGCATGGGGACATTTCTGCTCTGGCATTCGAGTCGATTGAAACAAAAAAGTTTTGTTTGTATCATTACTCACCCCAAATAAGTGGCATCACTAGCTTCTATCTGAGAAGTTGGCATTGTGATAGTATGAGCTGTTGTTTTCAAGTGAGTTTCTGTGTTAGTCACAGCTCACACTTTCTCCTCATTGGAGTGGCACTTGTTCAGCTTACTGTGGTTTTTAATCAGATTTTTTTGTACAGCCTCACCAGCTCAACCCCTGTGGACACTGAGGCTCTTCAGACAAATGAAATTCTTTGACAACTGAACTCGACGTACACTCTTGCTTCCAGCAGACTTGCTTATGACAGGTATTGACAAAATTATTATTTTTACAACTTTACACAAACGGTTGCTCTCCCATTGCCATGTCATTTGTCAGTTTTCATTTCTTTAATGTCAGATCAGCTATCTGATGGTGTGCGGCACTGAGATGTCTGGATTCCATGAATGGTGTGTGCACACTTTAACATTTACAGACCACACTGTACGGGAAGTAGTTATAGAGATATGGGCTAGTATCTATAGATGATGGTAAATATCTAGATATGAAGTGCAATTGAAAACAAAGAAGGATTATTCCTCCATATATATTTTATTAGACCACAATAATTTTGCGGTAGCATTTTGTCACCCTGTTATGACTGAAATTGGCATATAATAGCTTATGTATGTATGTATTTGTGTGTGTGTGTGTGTGTGTGTGTATAAATAAAACAAGTCTCCTAAAGTACTTATATTCACCTGTTCCTTCTAACTGCTGGAACTCATGTCAAGATAAATCAATAATCATTAGATTTGTGTTATGATTATCAATATTCATTTATGTCATTATTTGAGCCAATAAACATTTCATATGCTGTCTGCTATTCCAAAATAAATAAGACATAGAGTTTAGGTCAAAGCAATCATGTTAAATAGATTACAATAAAATTCTGATAATATGTCTACAGTGCCTTTTTATCAAATGTACCAAGGAAAAGAATCTCCAGCACATAAGGTAATTTCCTCTGAAAGCCGCAATACTGAAAGACAATTACCACTCACAGGGAAATATATAATCTGTAAATATAGTATACACCATACAAATATAAATGTTCTTCAGTTAGCCCGACAATAGAAATATGAATATCTAGCAACGAACGCTCTCGCTATTCTTATACAGTGCTTTAGATTTATCTATGACTGCTAGAATAAACTAAAGCTCGAGATGATCTTTTGTTTTTTTTACATTCAATTGAAAACGTCAGGTTTTTGTGAATATGCTTGTGGAACTGTCCACAGATGAAAGCAGAAGCTTAGTGGCCTGAGTTTTTAATTCTACACTGCCTCTAGATTGTAAATGCAGTGCAGTAGCATAACTACCGAAGAAAGAACAGGCTCTAATGAAGCCTGCATCAAACTAGTCTCCCTTGCTACAGTCGTGTGTGGGGATCATTCTTTCAAATTAGCCAACTTCTGTGCGTTGATCCACTAAAATCAGACATTGGACTCTATGAAGGAGCGCTTGGGTTTGATGGGGGTCATGTGAAGGACTGGGTTGTCTCTGGTGAGACTTGCCTGTCTGTGCCTCCCATCAGGAAAGCGGAGGTGGGAGGACACAGTGGCTCTGGCCTCTCGCTGGTGGATCCTGTCTCCAAACTCCCTGCCCTGCTGCTGGCTGTTGGGCTGACTTCCAGGGGACAACTCTTGGTATGAGGCCCGCTTGAACTCATTGTTCATAAGTTGGAAGTCCATGACTGACATGTTGAAACATTCTGCTCCTCCTCCACCCATGGGCTGCCCTGACCCCTGACGGCCAAGCCCAGAGGACTGCTGGCCCTGCACTCGCACAGCCTTGTCCATGACCCCCATGAAGGGCCGAGGTTTTATCTCAGGCTTGCCCTTGAAACTACCGCTGCTCTTGGCCAAGCGTGGGGCATCTGGCAACTGTTGTCTGCCACTGTCCGACAGGGTCCCACTGGAGGCCTGACTTGAGCTGGAGCCTCTTGAATCTACCGTACCCACAGAGCTCCCACCGCCCTCCCTCCTGAGTTCCATACCTGACCCCAGAGCCAGAGAAAAGCCATCCAAACCCATGGGGTGGGAGGAGAGTCTCTCGGAGCCCCTGGAGGAGCGGGGCTGGTAGGATTGGACGGACTGGATGGAGCCAGGCGGAGAAGTGTTTTTGGGTGAAATCAGGTGGTAGTGTTCTGTGGGGCTGTGCCCAGAGGGTTCAATGGTCGTGATTGGCACAGGGCCGATGTCAATGCCCAGCACTGGGGTAGGCCTCAGGGAGGTGGAGATGTGTCTGCTTGGCAGGGGGCTGGAGGGGCCACACAGAGAGAGGGGCCTACCCCCAACTCTGCCTCCGGTCTGCAGGGAATTGCAGTGTTGCTGAGCTCTGCTACTCTGGTTCTGGTTCTGTCTGTTTGTCAGAGGAATGGGTGCTGGAATGTCCACAAACTGCTGGTTCTGTATGGACTCCTCTTGAGGAAAACATGGTGTTGGATCTATTCCACCAAAGCCCACACTTCCATGGAGTGTCCTGTTGGGAGCATATGGGTTTAGAGGCCAATATTCTGGGCTTTTTCCACATTGTATAGTTAGCTCCTCTCCCTCTCCATCCTGGTAATCACTTTCAACATCCACCGGCTCAATTGGACTTTGTCTTTCCGGGCTTCCCTGTGAGTAGACCTCTGCATCACCCTCTGTGGTTTGATGGTGGTGGGAGTGAGGTTCCTGGTCATACTCATGTGGTGGGTTGTTGCTTGGCATCTTGTTCTGATGATGCTGACACTCCTCCTCCACCCGAGCCAGCAGGCGCCTGATCTCTCGGTTGGAGGGGCAGAGGCGCACTGCCTCGTTGAGGTCTGCCAGTGCTGCAGCAAACTGCCTGAGGAAGCCAGAGGAAATGGAAAAGAGAAAACGACTCGGATAATGATTTGACTTGGTTTGATGGTTAAAGAAAAAAATCTGGCACTTTTTAACCCAAAGACCATCTGAAAAGACATTCAGAGTCTAACTTGCTTTCATAATGTGACAAATTAAAGTGCATATGTGCGTGTGT
>OMLC01030198.1:9047-31498 GCA_900302585.1 Regalecus glesne
CCCCCCCCGCCGATTAACTGCATTGTAGTGTAGATGACAAGCTAGGGCTGTAGCCAGTATGTGTGTGTGTATGTGTGAAATATGGATAATATAATTATTTGTATTTACATCAACATACAACAGCTCAGAATGTCTGAATTTGTATCTCTTGGTTCAGTATTGATTCCATGCTCTTTCTCTAAATTCCCACTGAAACAGTAAGAGGAGTGTACCAATGTCAGAGTTGACGGAGGAGGCCCAGAGATTGAAGCGGGCAGCTTGGAGAGCAGCCTCCAGACGATATTATGCCCGGAAGGTGGCACGTCAACAGGGGGCCCCCATGCAGTCTGGCCCTTTCCATCAGAATACCAGCACACTTTGTTTGCCGCGGGTTAGTTTTAAAGAAAAGAGAAGGAAGACTCTGATATCCGAGTTATCTGTAGAGACGCAGAGCATGCAGAGGGAGGCGTGGAGAGCAGCATCCCGCAGGTACTACGCTCGAAAAGTGGCCCGCCCCCAAACAGACCCAGCGCCATTCTCTCTCCTGATCCCAAACACAGGGATGTGTGGGGAGATCATAGAAGCCAACCAAGGTGAATCCCAGGCTAACTTCAGCGGACTTGGAGATACAATGTGTAGCTAATTGAGTCATCAAATGTAGGTCAAAGCAATGCTTTCTATGCACTTTGAGAAGATGTGTCATAGTGTACAAGTATACTACATGAATGTTTGTTTTTTGTGATTTGATTTTTGGAGAGTTGGTTTGTAGTTGCATTGAGCTTTGTGTCAGTTGTCCTGGTCTAATCTTATTATGATGTTATGAAATTGGTGTTTGAGGCCACAAAATATTTATTTAAACTATAGTGAGGATTAGTTTTTACTTGGGTCCTAACTGCCCATATTCTATACATTACAAAAAAGACTGTTGCCAACATGACACTGTAAAACCTTCTGTTTTATGTGTTTCCTTATTCTATTTTATACCACAAAACATCACTGTACAAGACACATTCTGAAAATAAAGCCTTTTGGTTATAATAATAGATGAATGAATACAGTCAATAAGATATTTTTGGCTCAAACCACCTCTCTTCCGGTCCTCTAGTAATCAGGAGATTGGTGGCTCGATCCCAGCCTCTGCAGAAAGTGTGTTGAAGTTTCCTTGAGCAAGACATTGAACAGCTAACTGCTCTACCTCTGAGATGGAATGGTTACCTGTCCACGGTCCTTCTCCCCCTTTCTCACAGTGAACGCTGGGATAGGCCCTAGTTGGTCTCCGCAACCCACCTTCGGATAAGTGGTTGACATGGATCGATAAAGCCACTGAGTCTGGAAACACTTCCGGCGCCACTTAGAGTCCAACACATGAAGCACAGTCACACTAAGACTATACTGTATTGTAATGGAGCTTTATTTTAAAACACCACTTTATTAAGAGCCTGGCTACAGGGCCTCCGGTTGATTGCCATTTGATATTCTACAGGTTAAGTATTAATGGATCGCAATTTGAGATGACTTATCGCGAGAGAAATATTTCTTGCTCATTAAGGCTGCCACATAAAAGGACATGTTTTATACAAAATTCAAGAACTTTATTGTCATTGTGAAAGCACAACAAAATTACAGTTATATCAGCCTCAAATAGTGCATACAGAGAATAAAAGAGAGATAAGATTTTTAAATATCAACAATGAAAAAGTTCAGTCAAAACAACAAACACAAATATGAGCAACAAGAAATATAAAGTACCATTAGTGATAATGTACAATACAACCTATGAGGTGCAAAATTGCACTAAGGGTGTGATGGACATGGAGTGGCTTAAAGTGACTCGTGAGTAAATTTGACAAAGGTTGCACATAACCGATGGAAGCACCGCCTCAGTCCCATCAGACTGAGGAGATAACTGAGTGTAGTAGTGCCACAGCTTTTGGAAATAAGCTGTTTTCAGTTTGTGCTGATTGATCTGAAGCTGCCACCAGATTGTAGGAGCTGTAACAGATGGTGTCCAGATTATAGAGTAGTAACAGAAATAAAGTGTATAGTACTAGACAAGTGTATTCAAATATGTGGAACACAGCCTCTCATTTCACCCCCTCCTAGTGTCCTGAGTCTAGAAGATTCCCTGATAGAAAGACCGGAGAGTTTTCATATCTGTTCAGGAATCTTTTCCTGTATTTAATCTGGAACCCTGTGGCTTCTTTCTACCTGTTGGGAGAAATTCATATTCTGAATACAGGAGATGACAGGCCAGCGATTATGTCCCTATTGACTTCACAGAGAGCATAGAGGGAAGGATGCTCACTCACACCCACCATTGCTGCATGGACCAGTCAATTTATGAGTTTGACTTGACTGATATGTTACCAAACGAACCTTAATGAAGACTTTTGCGGAAATTCTGTAAAGAAGAGACAATTTGTGTTTCAGAGTTTCATTTCAGTATTTGAAAATGGCCACACTGCATACAGAGACCAAGGTCTCCCCAGCATTGCAGGCTTTCTGTGTCTGCTTCTTATACAGTGAGTGGGTAAGACAAGGAGGGGGCCGGGTAACAATAGACACTGAATAAATAGGCGCAACCTTGAAGCTTGCTGATATGAGCAGACCGGGATAAACAGACCCGGATGATCCCAAGCTCATGGTCATCACACAATGAATGAACAAGAGTCCTCGAAGTGAGCAGCTTGGATTCATGGTCACCGTTATGATCATACGAAGTTATATTCTTCAAAACAAGACTTCATTTTGAATAACCCACAAGTAATCAGTTAGTATATGGGGATGATTCCCACTGCTATTATTTAACTTAAATGCAGTTTAAGTAGAAAACATTGATTCAAATTAGGTATAATCTGTATAAAACAGAGGCCCATGCTCCCTATATGCTTCTAGGAGCTGGATCATGCCCATTTAAATGTACCTGTCCTCACTTTAATAAATAAAAGCTGTTACTCTGTTCGGATGACAAGAAGTTCCTGCTGAGTCTTTCTCTCATGAGCTCCTTGTGATGCATTTACCCAGAGGCAGATGAACACACTTGTTTGAAGAAATACGTTTTTGTTAAACTGGCAGTGAAGCAAAGGTTAAATTTCAGCATTTTATTTGAAATATTTACAATTTCATCAATACTGTGAACTTGTCGCTCACTGTCGCTATGAAGAAAAAACCTAATGTAACACAAACAGATCAGAAATGGTCATAATACTTTTGTCACCCACAGTATATCTTTATATGTTTTATCAAATAACATTGCCTGGTATGATGCTCATCCAAGAATGATGCTATGTGCAATGTCAATCCATCAATGCCAAGATGTTTTTTTTTCTAAATCTTTGATATTTAAGTGTGCCTTAACTGAAAACCCATCATCCATCACCTAGCATCAAATTATATTTATATAGCACATCTTATACAGTAAAACCAATACAATGCAGTTTACATTACGTGGGAGTGTACATATCAAAAGGACATAAATGATATGAGAACTCATGAAAACTGGATAAGATATAAACCCCAATAAAACAGAGTGCAACATAGAGCTATTGTAAACCGAGTGACAGAGATCAATATTGACTCATTCAAGTCACCCATAATGGCTCAATGGTAGAAGAAGAGCGGATGATAATTTAAAGTTGAAGAGATTTTAGCGTACAAGTGAAAATGAGATTTAAAGGACCTGTTTTTAAAGGTTGACCAGGAAAATAAAGAAGTTTCATAGACTTAAAATGAGCTGTTTGGTCTATTTTACTTGTACTGAGCCCTGTGTGTCAGTTGTCCTTGTCATGACTGGGGTTCTCCACCCCATTCCCCAGGGGCAGCCTGTAGTGCTGGGCTTCTGCTCCACCAGGAACATAATAACGTTCACCTGCTGGGTCAGCTAGCAGCCATCTAATCACTACAGGTGAGTGTCGTTAGCTAGCTGGTGGAACAGGAGACCAGCAGTACACGTTGTCTCCGAGAACCCTGCACCAAAGTATCTACATGGTCTATAACTGGTAATATTCAGTAATTTACGAAGCGTCTACCTTAGTGGCCGTTGTCAGATCCATCACCATCCACATTCAAAAATAGAGGCAGTGTTCGTAGAGGAACCAACACGGGTAAATTATGGTAACTAGGTGTAAATAACTCCGAGTGACGTTGCAAATTTTCGGGGAATGAAACGAAATAACATCTGTGTTGAAAGAAGTAGAATTCTACTCTGCCTGGTCGACCTGGAGCCATATTGACTTTCAGACTCGATTTTTGTTAAAGCCTAGATGTGCCCATGTTCAGCCAAACCTCACCATTGCGCATGTTTGACCCAGAGTTAACCAGAGTCAATGCTAACTTTGTGGCTATTATCGAAGCTTGTAAGCCCTACCAAGTAGTAAGCGACTATAAACGCTCTAATTGTTCCTGGTGGTGGACAGCTGCAATGGATGCTGGTGGCCGTGTGCAGCAGCTGACACCGCCTGTAGAGCTGCAGCGTCCTTGTTCCTTTCTGCCGACAGACAGGACGCACCATCTGCTCTACAAGCAAAAGGTTTGTGCGTTGCAACGGATGGTGTTTTAAGAGAAAGTATCATTTGGACGCATCACTTTTGAATGGACATTTTTGCCAAAGCAAACATTTCTAGCTCCACGGTGAGGACTTTACTTTAGAAAGGGTATTGCAGGTGTGGATTCCGTTGAGTGTGGGTCGTATGGGGGTCTCATACCTCCCAGGGAATCAGGCCTGGACACGTTTGTGTGCGTTGGGTTGTTTTTCTTTACTGCTGCTACTTGGCCTTGGGAGGGGGGAGTTTCTCTACTCTACACGTCAGGGTTGCTCCTGCTTGGATTCTTGTTTTGGTGAACAACATTTGCAGTATTTTGGGGATAAACTCTGTCGAGCAGGCACACGGGCCACTTCTCCAGATGTACATTTTCGACGATCTACCTATCTGGAGTTAAATTTTACCCTTGTGTATGTTTCTCACTTTTTTAAACTTCCCCTAAATCAGATGTGGACACACAGGCTCGTTTTAGGACCGCTTTTACGCACGACTCTGTGCTCTCCGCATACGTTGTCCCTCATGGTGTTCTCAGCCCGATGCTGGCATTATGCTTTGTATGATGTTGAGTTTTATTTCAGAACTTCTGGATTCAAAACATCATATCTAAATCGGGGAAACAGACAATTTTACCGTCTGCACCGTGGATTGTCTGCCCTAGTCATCAGTACCATCCTTTGTTGCGCCTGTTTACGTGGGAACCTATTTGATATTTCACTTGTGCGACACGCACTCTCCCTGTTTGGTTGGGTAAAATACTATTAAAATGTAATTTGATGGCCTTTTTATAGAACAGAAATGTATATGTTAATGTCTTCAACTAGTGGAGAGTTCCACGTCTGTCTGGATACACCTGCTCAGTTTTGGAGAGGTGCGTTTGGAATCGGGTCTAAATTACGTGATTCCTAAAGGCTAAAAACCGTTTTCTTTCTTGTTTCTTTGGTCCATTTTTTGATGAAACGGTCTCTTTCAGTCATAAGTCTGAAAAATGGACCTATTTATGACCAACAAAAAGGCTTCAAGGCTTGGCAAACCCCCAGTACAGAGTGGGAAGTCTCTGACTCGTCAACTGTACCCTGGTTGATCTCAGTTTTTCTGAATAGACTGTGGAGAAGTGAATGGGGCAGAATAAGTTGACATTAAAGAGGGGGGAAGAGGGTGCATTTGAGGAGGGGGCTATACTGTATAAGGTCATTGATATTCCATTTAGAAAGGATGTGCAAAAGTCTGCTTTTGTGTGCTTCTATTGTGAAAAAATGTGGTTGTCTATGGCCCAAAAGGCTGTCTGAAAATTGATCAAATCAATATGAACACCCCTACATGCTCAACGAACATGGAAGTGTCCTTTTTTGCAGGGATTGCTGGGAAGAAGAAGGAAGCTACCGTGATTGAAGCATTTGGTAGGGAGGTATAGCAAGAGCCACCTTCTAAAAGGTAAGAAAACCTATGTTTTGCCATGACCAAAGGTGCCAAAGATGGATAGGAAGGCAGATGGAGACTGTATATTCCACATTTATTGAGAAATACATCTGTTTTCAAGTGTTTTTTGTGTCTCCATATTATGATAGGGGAGGGAGGGACATGGCATTATGTGATGCATTAACAAGGAAATATGGAGGGCTGGCTAGGGGGAGCCATAGCTGACAGGAAGACAGAGCTAGCTTTGGGCTATTCTGAAAGAGGATGTTTGCTTGATTTATGCTTATAAAGTCGGCAGAACTCCGGAAAACACTGCATTGTTGTAGTTTAGCCTTGATTAGTTGGTTAGCGTCTGAGCTGTCTCCTGGCTTTTCTTTAAATGGAGGGTGTCAACACTGAAAAGGAGGCCATGTCTTATGAAGAGAAGTGGTGTTAAAATTATGAAATAACATTCAAATTAAACTTAAAATACGAATATTGTATTTAAGATCGCAATACAATGTAATCTAGCTGACATATTTTATTAGCCTAGCATTACTATGATCATAGACGACACATTCAAGCTTGCTCCACTGCTGTTAGTAGACTTGAGAGAGCTCCTCACTTTCAGAATAGATAACTCAGATTTTGTATTGAAGAAAAACCTTGTAATTTCCTTCACATATAACTATCATTAGTTTAATTTACATTGACCTGATTGCATCCAGTAATGCTGTTTATTTAAATTGCCTGAAAGTAAGCCCTAAGCACAAATATGGGGCTAATGTGTACTTCCCTCAAAGGCCTAGTTTTCAAGGTTCAAGGCTAGTGGGCCTCTTATGAGGCCCTCTCTAGACAAGTGGACATGGTTTAATGCTTTTTCAAGGGTGAATTTTTTTTAACAACAATCTAATTTGTATAAAGGGTTAATTCTTCACTTGCAATTTAGAGCACTGCTCACATGGGATACTAGATTGGTGAATTGCACTAAAATTTTATCAATTTTTAAGTACCTGTACGTCCTACGGATTTTTGTAGATGGGTTCAAGAGGGTGTCCTCTCCTAATAGGTTTATTAACCCCTTCATTATCTCCATTTCAATAGACAGGACAGTTGTAATGTTGAGGCCCAATATTTTCTTGTGTGGGGCATCACCTGAAAACAGCAGCACAAAAAGAGAAAAATATCACAACTGAGCCTGCAATTACTGGAACTAGTCGCAGAGAATACATCAGAATGCATAAAGAAGCACATAATACTGCCAGAACCAAAACAAAGAAACATTCAAATTTTGGAATTGTGATCCAAAATGGAAAACGAATCTCTGCAGTGTTTAAAATGTATTTCAGTGGTACTACATATATCCTTACACACCCATTGTCCTTACACATCCCTTTGTTTACCCTACATTATGTTTCTTCTAAATCAATTGAAACTGATAACCAATATTAACCTGGAACCAAAGGGTTAAAATTATTGGTCCTGGTGCGTCATTCCTCCTCAGTCCATAAGGCTAGTGCTGAAATGAACGGAGGGGGTTTGGTGATATATTGCCTATGTGAATACCGCCCCCTCTGGTATGAAACCGCATAAAGGGCATCCTCGAAGGCGTGCTTTGGTACTGAATAACGTCCATGTTGTATTTACAGTCATGACGTTCCATGCACAAGCCTACATGCCACTGTCACCTTCCCTCTCAGCAACACACGCATATAGACGTGCGTGTGTTGCTGAGATAACTGTGTTGTAACAGGGAATGTGCTGAAGTGTGGGATATGGATGGCAGAGGAAGCAAGCACCAACCCCTGACCTCATCCTGCAATGCAAATGCCTTTGATTTGTCATCAAACTAAAATTAGCCCCGCAGCAAACGGTAAAACGAACTCCACAGTCCTACATGCAAGAGTACAACTCCTGCAGCTTTGAAAATCCCTCAATCAATCTCCCTAGCAGCGGTTGTGTTAGCTCTTACAAGAGGACTGAACGTTCAACCCAGGTGTTTCATGTTTTATATCCTACCAAACTGCCGAGGAATGGAGTTCTTCCTCTACACGGGCAGCCTGGCTCTACCGCTGCAGGAGCTATCAGCTCCCACCATAGACACTCATTGAAAGCAGGCTGGTGCTGAAGTGCTGCTGAGTGTGCCATGTCAAAGGAACAGCCGCTGTCGACTCCGTCCTCGCCGAAACTGGAAATGCGTGAATACGAAGACATTTGCAGCCATTGTCCATCTCTCGATTCTGTACATTTAAGTATATTGCGTTTTCGCCTTATGAAACGTGAAGCCTTATCATGATTTGTCTGAAACGAGACTAATGTGTTTAGATGGTGAGCGGGTACTGGGGTGGGCAGACTTTAGTTCCTGCTTTTGCTGCCGTGCATGTTAACCGGGACGGCAGTCTTGAGTCTGGGGGGATTGGAAATGCCCTCCGATATCACACATGTATCAATTCTCAAAAGGGAGACATAACGCGGATTCTCCTGGATTATTAATAATCAATTTTTACACCAAAGACGCAAAACATGTTGGACTACGATTTCAGTGCAAGTCACTGTGGGTTAAAAAAAAGAATTGTCAGCGTCACGTTTTCTTCACCTTCCCACTGGTGTATCATACTGGTATATAGGAACAGCTGAACTGGTATCAGCTGCAAGCAGCTGTCAAACAATTGCTCATGTCATGTCCTAATGGGCAACAATGGACGTTTGTTCACTGTTTTTTAAGGTCTAGGGTTATATGCACTTGCATTTCAACTTCGTTATATGTTTTTGCCCACACATAGTCCGGATTGACAACATGTTTTGCATTGTTGTTTGCTTATATCTATACAAATCACTCTGGTTTTTCCTGCTGAGACACACCCCGACTTTGCAGCCCATTGTTGAAAACACACCATCGTCTTCCCAATTACCCTGCCAGTATTTTATCCGCTGGACTTCGCCATAATAGAAACAGACGAATAGTACAAGGAAGTCTCTCCGCCAATCACACAGGAGTAAAGAGTCGTTACTGTCGATAAACCAATCATATGCACTTATTTTTCCAAGTCCCGCCCATGTTTTGCCTTATAAGGCAAATACTATGGGTTTCCGTTTTGCAATGCGCGTCTTCTGGTTCAGTGTGTCCACACAGAAGGTAAGCTAAATTATTTACAAAGAGTCAGAATGATTTTTATTGAATATTCAAGAGTAGAGTTGCTCCAAATGAGAGATATGATCATCTTTCTATCTTTTGGGTTTTCAATTCGAAGTTATCAGGAGAAAAATACATGGATGTCAAAACGGTCAGTCGTATACTGATGATTTCACTAATAGTGTATTTACAGCAACGCACCTGATTTTACTGATCTCTGTTGTACACCTGGTGTGTACGGGTGGTTGTTTAACATCTGTATTTTGTCTATTGATGGTTTTGAATCGATCAACAGCTAGAGAAATGATCACGTCTCATTATTCTAGTGAAAACTTAGATATTTATTTATTCTTCGGTCCTTAATTTAGGAAATTGTAGATAGTTTTCATTTTGCATGCACAATATAATTTAACGTTATTACAGCTACTTTGCTTACAAGCACTGACTCAAATAGTCATCTGATTCATTACATTACAGGCATTTAGCAGACCCTCTTATCCAGAGCGATGTATAAGTGCATAGGGTCAAGGTACATTATTTTGATTTTTTTTGAGTACCTGTATTAACCAAAACTAATTAGATGTCATCTTCAGTTTTTTGCACACATTAGAAATATGTACTTTTCCATTGCCTATTGATATATGGTTGTATAAGGTTGAAAAGTAACATAAGATTTTACATTCTTGATTATTGTGATAGATTTCCTGTCTTTTTTAAAATCAAGGACCATAGTGAGAGTGATTTTTATCAAGACAAACTCTCTGTCTTCCCTCTCTATCAAAGATGGAAACCCCCAACACCTACAACCTCAACCAACACCTCAGCACCATCTGTATCCAACTTGGCACACTCTCTCATAATAACAAGCAGATGCTGGAGCAGATTTGTCTGGAGGAAATGAACGAGAGTTATCAAAAATACGAGGAATTGGTCCACTCCCAGAGTGCTGCTCTCATTGAAATGGCAGAGCTTGTCAAGAATGACCCTGAACATTCACAGATCCACATGGGAAACTTCTGCAGGGTGTTCGAGGACAACAAGAGTGACCTCAGTCTGGGTGTCTTGTACAAGGGTGTCACTGGGCAGGGTTTAGTTTTCAGCAGACCAATACTGGATGTGTACTTCCAGCACTGTGGGGGAAAGAGAGGTGTGATGAAGGCCCGATGCTCCCATCTCATTCATCTCTTCCAAATGGGTTTTGTGGCGCTGATGGCATATACGACCATCACAGAGGATGATGAAGATCAGATAAAGGAGACATGGACAGGCAGGCTGGCAGAGATAACAGCCAAGATGGAGGATGTGTTGAGACGGTGTAACCAGAACTAACACCAAAGCACCTCCTTTATGTTAGGTCACCTGTAGACTCTGCTTTCCTTTTCTTTTTGTTAACAAATGTGAGGAATAACTGACATTATATCAGAGTTATTTAGTATCAATGAATTGTGGTTGGCAAGTTTGGTGTTGCTGTTGTCTGACATATTCTTATGTACTACCTATGTGACTATGGACTCAATTGTAGTATTGTTCAAGTTTTTCTATCTTGTGGTGTTTGGTTCATTTTTTCACATTGTCTTTTTTACTGATTAAACAATAAAAATAAAAGTCTGTTATTTATCTTCTGCAAGATCCAAACAAGAAAATATATTTTTTACAATACCAGCTCAAATAAAGTAAAAATAGTTTTGAACCAAGGCAACAAGTGAAGTGCACAAGTAATTGGATTGAATATAAAATTGGGATTCAAGGGATTTTTTTACTTGGTTGTTGAGCAATATATAAGTAGATGTGTTGATAGACGTTTTTGAAAATCCTATATCTCCATGCTGACCTGGGGTGGCCTTGGGAGGCCAGGAAAAGGGAAGTTTGGTATCCCTAGCTGGAACTGCTTCCTCCACAACTCATGTCTTATTACACGCTTTTCTATTCTTTATATTGCCAGAGCAACACATTATAAGGTAAAATATATTAGAAATGTGTTAACGGGTTTTAGTACTTCCAATTTCCATTCATGCTCATTTCCCTTAAAGTTACAAAAGCTGACATGTCCTTATGCATGTTCAGTAATCAAATATTTTCTTAATAATCAATCATCTCAATAATTTCTCTCCATATGCTGTGTCCAGATGAACTGATTCAACTTTGTGTGAACAGTTGATTTAGTGGCTAATATGACACGATGTCTATTTCTCCCCCTGCCTCTCTCTCACAGACAGCCAGATTGACATCTTTACCCCAGTGGGTTAAACAGTGTTGGTCCCTGCAGCCATGTCAGAGGAGATCATTGAGGACAGAGCCAAACTGAAGCAGGGCCTGGTAAAGGTCTTGCAGTGTGTGGCGACAATCTCCTCAGCAGCAGCTGTGGTGAACCCTATCTTCGGTGTGGCCGGTTCCCTTATCCGGGTGGTCCTGCACCATGTGGACGATGAGGACATCCGCACCTTGAAGCGTGAGTTTGGCTCTGTCAACCATGCCCTAGACAAGCTGTCGCAGCAGAACCACAATGCCCTCCTCCAGATTAAGAAGGAAACGCTGGATGGCCAGTACTGCCAGATCGAGGAGAACCTGCGCCACCAATTCCAAAAGTTCATGGAGATGGTGGATGCACGACCAGAGCACCGTGAGCGCAAAAAGGACAAATTTGAGGAGCAGTATGCCAACGACCTCGGGGACCAGAACCTACACACGCTCTATGAGGGTGTGGTGGGCACTCCCAAGCTCTTCAGCAGACCCATCCTGGAGGTATATCTAAAGCACTCACAGGGTGACCGTGGAACCATGGAGCGCCTCTGCACACGCCTCACATACCTCTTCTGCATCGGGCTCATCGCCCTCATGGGTTACGCTGCCATCATTGGAGATGATGAGGAGGGTCTGAGTGAGGAATGGGCAGAGAAGATGGAGAATGTGCAAGCAAAGATGCAGGAGGCCCTTCGGAGGTGCAAGTAAAGAAGAGGAAGAGTCCTCTTTATTTGCTGCTTAGCCAACATGTTGAGGACCCTATCTATCATTCCTTCACAATCTTTTCCTCAAATTACACTGTGTGCACCCTCTGTCTGCTCGATTCAAACCCACGCTGGATATTAGTGTAAATTATGTCTGCCTAGATGATACTAATGTTGAGCTAACTGCTATATTCAAAAGTCTGTGACGGAGCGTCACAGAAAGTGGTCATCGAAACAACAGAGAACATGTTAGTATCAGTCTTACTTCAAAGGCCGATATTATAGGTCAATGATGTGCCTTAAGTTTAATTTGCCTTCATCAACATCTCCATATTATCTTCAAGGTTTCTTAGTATAGTTACTCCAGGTAAAATATAGTGGTTGAAATTGACATACACACAAAGATTTCAGACAGTTATTAGATGTTCGATCATCACAATACTTTAGACAGATTCCGGGAAAACTAAATTTGATTTACTCAAAAAATAATATATCATCCTCGAGAAAAGTTATTTTTCAAAAAGGATCAATAAAAAAATCCATAGTGTCCTGGTCCCTAAATATTGATATAACCACTTTAAAAACAAAACATATCTGAGCTGCAGAAAACCCCTCGGTTTACTTTGAGGCTATGATCATAATGCAATTAAAACATATTTTGGAGTTTAACCTATATTAAACATAGGCATAACCACATCATACAGTTTGTTACTAAAACAGGACCCAGGACTAGGTTTTCCTGCAATAGGAATGTATGACCACTAGAGAGAATCAGTTGTACAAAATCTATTATGGTAATGGTAATAGTATGGTAATGGTAATAGCCCCACATCAATATAAGAGTAGAATATTACATGCTACAGTTAAGAATAATGTACCCTGCAGTTCAATTTAAATATGCTATTCAAATGGAGTTTTATTTTCCTTACTTATGTGACAAAAATGCAAAATGCAGTGACCAACAAGGATCAAACATTCATAACTTTTCAGAAATATGAACATGACTCATTTAGATCTCATTATGTTAACGCTTTCATGTGTGCAGGTGCACACTTGAGCATACTTACATGTTCCTCATACATTGAGATTATGATATATGCATGAACACTAAGAATTCATCTAATTACTACACTCATATTAGATAGCTACCACTGTAATAATCTCCATCATGTTTTTGTATTTTTAAGCACTCTTAAGGTTTTGTAAAAAGGACTTGTGAAATTAATTCAGATTATAACACTAAAATGTCATATGGGTTTTTGATTAATCACTAACAAACACAATAATGTGTCCTGACCTCATCAGAGCAACATAGACATTTAACATAATTCCCAGGACATAAAGAGGTCAAATAACTCTGCAGCTGTAAATTACTTCCATTTTTTTAGTCTGTGTAGAAATTATGAGTAAGTGCTAAAGAACTTTTTTCTTTTTTCAGATGTCTGTATCGGGAACAACTCAAACTTTTTTCTCTCTTCAGCTTGTCTTTCTGTTTTAGAGATGTGATACATCTATATGTATTTCATGACAAATAGATATTTTCATGTAAAAACATTGAGAAATGTGGTTCCTATTCTCTCATGTGTGTTGTTATGCCATTTATGTTGAATTATAGTTTGAGTTATTAATTATGTTATAAGTCAAAACCTCACAGTTAAAGTAACCTTGCCCTGATCATTTCTGCTCTTCTTCCTACACCTCCTCATAAGACCGACAGTGCCTGAATATGTGCTTTGTGTTTTATTTCTTTTCTTTTGGGTGTTTGTCTCACTCATTTATCTGTGCTATTATGACTATTATCTCCACGAATCTGTTTAGGTAAAACTCGAGATTATATACAATGTTGGGTCAAAGGGTGTTTGCAGACAAGTCAGCTATTTGCTTAGATGCACTTTAATTTACAGGGAGGTGGAGACAGAAGTTACTACAGCATAAACAATCATAATATTTGACTTTCTGAAAGTTATAAAATATAATAATTTCTATATCTATAAATACATATTCAATAGCTGTTAAATGTTAAACTTTTATGACCTTGTATTTCCATTTCGGTAATCACCATCATCATCCTGTGCAAATATTTTTTGACTCAGGACTGACATTTACACTATTGCTCTCCTGCTTTCAGTCCAGAGCTTGTTTGATTATAATGGTTAAACTGTCTTCTCCTTCATAATATACATCTGAAATGAATGCCATCCATAAATATATTACACTACCATGCATAGTTATAATGCTGTCAAAGATAGATGATTACATTCTGGGGCTTTTTGAAAGTGTTATATTTGTGTATATTCTGCCTTTTTTTTGCTATGTAAATTGTTTCCTGATTGAATAGGATACAACACTACAAATAAACACTTAAAGGAAACTACTTACTTGTGTTTAATTTGTTTTTCAAAATGAATGTGGACCAATGTTTAGTAGTGTGATAAACATTTATCAAGTTGTTAAGTGACATTTGATATTTCATGTACTAAAGTCATAATTTAAAGTGAGAGAGAAGGATCTACGATTGAGCCTTCTGCAGCAGTGGTTAGCCAAGTTCAAGGAAACCGTGGAGATATCTAAGAGGTTGAGGACCAGGTGAACAAGTCCTCATTCTTATGCATCCGTGATGTTTTTAGTCCTGAGCTTTCCCTGAGAGACCAGTGTAGAACCTGGATAACTCCTGAATTTAGACACCTATTGGCTAACACTGATGATTTTGTAAGCCCAGGCAATGTCTCAATGGAGGAAATAGACAATAGATATTAGCCGGAAGGAATACCCATCAGGCTTTGCTGCTTCCTGTCAAACAATGACGAGGAAAAATTCTAAGAGTGCATAGGTACAAATGTGTATGTAAAAGCAATTCATGAAATTTAACTTAAGTAAAAGTATGGCTGCTTAAGAGATAAGTGCAAGTAAAAGTACTACTACTGGCTGCTCCCGTTAGGGGTCACCACAGCAGATCATCATCTCCATCTCCTCCTGTCCTCTACATCTTCCTCTGTCACACCAGTCACCTGCATGTCCTCCCTCATCACATCATAAACCTCCTCTTTGGTCTTCCTCTTCTCCTATTGTCTGGGAGCTCCATATTCAGCATCCTTCTCCCAGTATACCAGCATCTCTCCTCCACACATGTCCAGACCATCTCAATCTTACTTCTCTTTCTTTGTTTCCAAACCATCCAATCTGAGCTGTCCCTCTATTACAGTGATTCTCAACCAGTGGTATGTATACCAGTGCTCACTGCTCCTATACAATATGGTGTGTTAAAGGCAGAGAACAAATTTCATTGCATGTATGTACAATGACAAATTCAATAAAGCTATTGCTTCTTCATGACACATATGAATGGACCTCTCTCTTCTAAGCTTCTATAACTTCTATAACCATACAATTCTATAACACCAGACACAAAAAAAACATGCCCAAGGAATCCTTAGCAGCTGAATCACAACCAACACTGGACTGAAGGTAATCATCTCTACTGCTGCTATTCAGGGGCCATTGATCCGTTGCCATGGTATTTCATCTAGTTACTGATGCGCAGTTACCGATTTAGTCATGCTCACCCAACTCAAGAACCAAGTCTTTAATGGGATGGGCCTTAGGCAAGACCAGTGGATCAAAAACTTGCAGAAAAGTCTGAGATCCGAATAGTGCAAGTCCAATAAAACACTATGACTGTAACTGCATTAGTCTACCATCAGAGTGACAGTCACACTATCCCCACAGTGTACCTGCTAATATCTTTTACGTTCAGCTAAGGAAGGAATGTTTCAGTCACATTTTCAAGTAGGCTATTTCAGACAGATTGAACTGTGCTTATCTTCTCAGGTGAATTGATTTCAAAAGTGAAACACACACACACACACACACATACATATGTGTGTGTGTGTGTGTAAATATATATATATATATATATGTAAATATATATATATATATATATATACATACACACACACACACACACACATCAACATTACCACAGCGGTGCTTACTGGAGGATAAGTAGATTTTTTGGTCTTTTGACATGTTATGTGATTGGTTAATAATATGCTAACACAGCTCTGCACTTGATAGGTTTCTCTTTCCACATGGGTTAATCATCTGAAAGGCAAAGTGTCCACATGGTACAGCTGTGCTGGTGTGTGTGTGTGTGTGTGTCTGTGTGTGTGTGCGGTGGGTCTTTTGAAACAGGAGCACAACTCGAGAACATGCATCTCTCCCTGTTGTCAAGAAAGGAAACCCTGGCCTGACCTCCTCAGAGAGATAGCAATTTGAATATTTCCAGCGTTCCCATACTTCTGTCTTTTGACCCTTAGCTGTTTGCTGTGAACCTGAACTACAGGTTAAGTAGCGGGGGAAAGGGATATGCTCTGGAGCACAGAGGCTGAGAAGTGCTGGGATGACTAAGAAGTGCTGTTTATTGATGGCCGCTGAGAGCTCCAACGTGGGAAGATAATGAGCCAATAAGGGAGGGAGGGGGGAAGGTAGGAAGGATGGGACGACAGCGGGGGGAAAGGGTCCTCTTCCGTTTCTCTGCTCACTTATTCAGCCTGTCTAATCCAATCATACACTGGGAACTAATGCAGGGATGTGTGTGCCTCTTAGCCCAGGGGTCAATATTCACTGCCTTCATGTGTAATTTGGTGCTATGGTCTCCTCCACGTGCTTCTTAGACACCCCGTTTGTTATCTTTCGAGAGCTATGCCGTCTGTTAAGTGAGGCCTAAGTATGATGAGACCTATTTAAATCCATTCTTACTTACCAGGAACCATTCCAGCAAGCGTGGAGGTTGGGTAGCTGCCCTGGCCTGTGGGGGGAACGTGAGGGGGATACCCAGGTAAGGTTGTGTTGGCCATATCCCGACCTGGAGAGAGAAAAACATTCAATAAAGTGGGGTTATTTCCAGAGTGAAGTCACACCCCAAAATACACATTTTTCAAAAACACACATAACTTATCACAGGTCAAGGCAATCAGCTCGGTTGAAAATCCCAACTCCATCCCATTACATCACCTTTCCTATAGAGCGGTTTGTAACTGTTCATGTTGATCATCTTTTCCATTGCCCTATTCAAAGGCTTCATGTCTTTGCTCTGACACAACCCTCTAACACTGTCAGTCAACACAAAACATATCGGTCTTTCTCTCCCAAACCAAACGATAAAACAGACATACGGGCGTGATCAAGGAAGCAAACAAATTCTCCACCTTTAAGACCATTCAATATTCGGACTCTGCCGTAAATACGGAACCTCGGATGAACTCTATAAGCCTCTCCTATTGTCCGCTACAAAGGCTAGCAAGCGACTGCAGAGCCCAAGTGCAATGCCACTGCCCCCTCTACAGAGTGCCACTCGGCCGGGTGCAGATGCTCCATATTCAGCTGTGTAATTGGGAATGACGTTTGGGTGTCCTGCCCCCCCCCACCCCCAAAGCCACCAGGACGTTTGGACCGCTGCACGTAGTCCCAATCTAGCCCGGACCAGGGTGGAAGAGGCCCCCGCAACATTGTCATCATTGAGGGCCACTTGCAGTCAAAGGGGCTTTAATGAGGAAGCCGCTAGCTTGTAATTCAGCATAACACCACAACACACACTGTTATGTCACCAAAGAAGGGAGCAGCCATCCACTATTACTGTGCATGACAAGCAAAAGAATCTATCAATACTTCAAAGTAAACTCAATTTTACACTGGATGAAAGAAATGAATTGGAAAAAAATCAATCAAGTGTTATATTTCGGCACCTTGATTGGATTTGGGAATTAATCGAGGACACTGGGCGGCCTAGCAAGTTCATGTACTGTCCCATGGTTGGAAGGTCACCCTTGTCTAAAGTGCCGTAGCTTGGGTTGCCATCGCCTGGGACAAGGCAATATATCACACCACCTAAGATACTGTCAAATAAAAACGTCCTGTTGAAAAACCGTGTAGAACTTTAGATCATTGGGAGATTTACTGTCCGAGGAGGAGGACGTGCTATTGTTTCCCATTACCACTACTTTTCTTTTTCTTTAGAAATTTTGCACCCCTAAGAATTTGGAATCCGAGGCCACGCCCATGTGGCCCCGCCCACACTACCTCAGTGCTTTCAGATCCACAGGCAGTGCTCAATTCTTTTCCCCTTCTTGAAGGAGACACTGAACCATTAATGGCTGACATCGGCATCTCATCCCTCTGGTCAAACAAGTAAACCATTAAACCCAGCAAAACTCATGCTCCTGTTTAAGCGATGCCTTTTGCACATGGCTATAATAATTTCATAATTCTCATTTTATTGGTATAGTAACAGCATCGGTACAACAAAATGGTATTTTCCCCCCTAAAAGAACAGCAATGCTATTGATTAGCATTGCAAACAACATTCTAATTTCTTTGTACACATTGGCAACTTATAGTTTAGTTAGAAGGGTGGTTGGGTGAGAATGAGTGGGGCTAGGCACAGGGTAGGGATTAAGACAACCCCTTCAGGTAACCTGTTAGAATAGTCAGTCAAGTGTACAGCATGTAGTGAGGGCCTTGTGGGCCGGGAATGTAAAGGGTGTTGGGAAAAGGAAAACAGCAGGATGGATGGACTTGAGCTTCATAAGGCCCAACCCTGCTACAGAGGAGGACAAGGAGGGATGGGAGGAGGAGGTGGAGGTGAGAGTGCGGTAAAAAACAACCTCAGAGGCTTCATATGGCTCCTACTTAATATTAAGTGATAATGAATGGATGAAGGCACAAGAAAGATGCAGACAGATCACATTTAAGAGACAGCAACACACCCATAGGTCACGCTAGGGCCTGTCAGCAACACATTCCCCTTCACCCCACTTCAAACACACACCTACATACCACACTCACACAAACAGTATTATGACATATACTTATTGAGAATGACTATCTGATGTCATCTGGAAATACACGATGCACTGCTCTCTGCAAGGATTAGCAAGATGTGTCTTTTGGTGAGAAGAATTGAACTGAGTAGCTCTGGCATTGAGGGCTTTAGCAAGAAGAGTGAGTTTGTGGTGGACCTTTCATTTAGAAGAGGAATTTGCTACGAGCCAGTAGACCTAATTCAAAAGAGGCTGTGGGGTCCGGCTGGGTTGGAGGTGATTGTGTGTGTGTGTGTGTGTGTGTGAGTGTGGTTGGTTACTTTCAAATTAGTCATATCATGTGTTGGTCACATTTTGCTGACACAGCAGCTGCAGCAGGAATTATCATGAAAACTGATCTTAAAGACCCCGTGAAATAAAAACGGATAATTCCGTTTTTTAATCGCTTGTCTTGCACTGATTATGAACTATCGGCCAGTATCTGGCCCAACGATAACAAAAAGAAAAACTGTTCCGTGGGCACTCATAACAGTACTTTAGAGTTGGTGATCTCCTGGAACATGATGATCAAACAGAGGGGAGATAGTTCAGGAGGCAGGGTGGTCATCTAGTAATCAGAAGATTTGCCGTTCAATCCCCAGTCCCTCTAGAAAGTGTGTTAAAGTGTCCTTGAGCAAGACACTGAACCCCCTGAGTGGTCAAGCCCTGTGATGGAATGGTGACCTGTCCAGGGAGTTTCCCTGCCTTTCACTCAATGAGTCATGGGATAGGCTCCTGCATGACCCCATGACCCAACTTTGGACAAGCAGTTGATGATGGCTGGATGATGCTAAGATGTTTATGACTCATCCTGCACAGGGGGCGTATACTAATTGTACGTCCAATGAAATGCTTTCTCGAAATTTGATGTCCCTCCCACATGAATATAAATTCTGCCGTCACCAACTAGTGCACAGGACCCACAAGCTAGCTAGCTGGCCAGCTCCACTGGCTTGCCTTCTGGCATGGCTTCAATAAAGTCCACTTTTAGCTTGTGGTGCTTTCAGTACTACTTAGCATCCTGAAATGCACACATAGCAGAATCAAACAGGCTCTTTTCCTAGGGTCTTAAAGGTCATTGGTACCAGTGAACAGTAGGGGTAACAGGTAACCACATCTTTACAGCTGAATAATAACACTGACCTAAAGATCACTGAGGTTTTTAAGTCTCACGGGGTGTCATATTAATTTGTGACACATTAATTTGTGCAAATTTCCCCTAATGGGATTAATAAAGGAATATCTTATTAAATATTATCTTATTTTGTAAGGTGTGCTTCAGCTCTAGAGCCAAAACTTGTCTCCATTTTCTCCCGAAATGTCGCTCGTGACACATAACTTCACCTCAAATGGTGAATGGAGAGATTTTTGTAAAGCTCTTTTCCAGCCTTGCGATTACTTTACAATGTATGGCTCAGATTTACCGAGCACGGGGGATTCAAGCCAGACGCCCTTCCCCGAGACGCAGCAGTAGGATCGAGCCCATTGACTCCTGAGGTGGAGGTGGATGCTCTACCACTGAGCCACCGTGGCCTCAAAATGGTGAAGAACAAATTCCACATTCAAACCTCAGTAAATCGACTCGGTTTGAGGCAATCAAAGGAAGATTTGCAATTGTTGATTTTCAGAGCTCAACTTTCCAAGAGCGGGTTGAGTTTGTGAGGTTTTGCCCACAACTGAACACCGCCATGTTTCCCAGGTTTGTTCCCCAAAGCAAAGCTCATGTCTTGACTCATCATCACGGTAAGATTCAAGCACACTTTGTGTTAAACACTGGGGAACTTTGAGTCATCAGAACCAGAGGCAGATTGATTATCTCTTTATTGATGGCCGCAGACATTTAGGAGCAAGTAACTGTGACACGTAAAAATGGACCTCTCTTTCCACCAGAGGCTGTTTTCCATTCATGGACACCACACGTCACGTTCCTCATTTCACCAGTCACTGCAATGAAATGTAATAAATCACAGATGCATAGGTGGAAAGCATTTTCCCATTAAGATATCTTTTTTTTAATACTCGGTGGCCTAGCTGGGACCCTCGCAGCCCCCAAATGAATCCTGTTTTTGTTTATTCTGACGATACAGTCGGTAAGACAGCCAACCGCTCTGTGACTGTTGCTTTATGTCCCTTCTTTCAGAGAGGCACCAGTTGGGAGAGCTGTCTGTACAGCAATGATAGCCTCATTAGTTGCTTCCCAACCATTGTTGTTTTACAACAGAGATGTGAGTCCAGATTCTCATTAAAAGATGGCATTCTTTATATTGCCTGCTTCCACTGACAGTCCCCTTGGATGGCATGCCAGCAAATCAAGCTATTTATTTCTCTATGCCCTCTTTTACCTCCCTGCTCAAATCAATGCAAAGATTTTTCGGTTCGCCGTTACGAAAGCACGCTGATTTCTCTCCACTTTGAGAAGTGGCTTTGGAACAGGGCCTATTGAGCTAGCGGACACGGTGCCATCTGTGTTCGATTTTAATTAAAAGTATTAATAGGTATGTTGGATTACTGGTTTTGGATGCATTGTACTACAGCAGGCCTTTACCTAAGCAACAAAAAGTTTTAAAAAATAGAATAAATAATAATAATTTAAAAAAGCAACTTCCTGAAGTAGACAAGCTACAGAAAGATGGACCTCGCGTTGCACTGCGCTGACACTTTCTCACGTTACACTTGCACGGAGTAGTCTGAGTATATTCAGCTCCCATCGTGTTACCTTGGAAGGTTTTGATGTGAAAAACAGATCCAGGTTTTCTTTTCACTCTGCTGATAATAATAATAATAATAATAACAACAATAATAATAATGATTCCCTTATCAATCCCACAAGGGGAAATTTGGATTTCTCTGCATTTTAACCCATCCTATTGTATAGGAGCAGTGAGCTGCCACCATATGGCCCTCGGGGAGCAGTTAGGGGTTAAGTGTCTTGCTCAAGGACACCTCGACATGCTTTCTGCAGGGCCGGGGATCGATCCTGCAACCATCCGATTGCCAGACAATAATGTGACAGTAAGCATCGTTCTATTATGTATAGCAGATGCATTTGCACCACATTTGCCTCTAAAGTTGCAAAATTTGGGTGACCTTCTTTTTATTTGGCACTGGGGTAAAGTGATTTGTGGAGGACTATTTGCTCACAAGAGTATTAAATTTACCATGACAGGGACACCTTCATGTTTTGCTTCAACAACCCCCCCCCCAAAAAAAATCTTTGACCTCCATTTTCTAGGCTATATGCAGAATGGGGCAATTTATCACCAGCCCAAAATCTCTGCGCCGTAATTAATTACAACTAAGTAAAGAATGTTTGGAGAGCCAAATTGCTTTAATTCCCCAAACAACGGCTGAAAGTCATTCATTATCAAATGTGTGCTCAAAGGTTAGTTTGCTTTTGTGAAGACGAAATAAGCATTAATTTCAAAGCCCGGGCTCCGGGTTCCCCTGTGGTAGGTGCGGCAAGTGGTTTGTCATTGGGTCACACATCACTGACGGCAGGTTGGCTCTCTGATCGCTACTTGCCACTCGCTGGACAGGAGCGGGTCTCTGAGATCGCCCGACTCATTCCTTTAATTGAGTGTTATGTTTAAAAGTTTGCATG
>OMLC01030214.1:0-12009 GCA_900302585.1 Regalecus glesne
GGATGGATATATACATACAATTACATATATATATATATATATATATATATATATGTATGTGTGTGTATATATATACATATATATGTGTGTGTGTGTGTGTGTATGTATGTATATATATATATATATAATGATAAAAATAATTATTGTTATTATTGGATGACAGTGGGCCGGCACGGTGTGAATGGACTGTTCTTTCACGTGAGATAATAGCTACACTTAAATCTTCTGACTTTTTCGATCGAGGACCCCCCAAGGGCTACATGAAGTGTAATCCGTTTCCTGCTAACTAGGTTTTCGCAATCCTGCATGTGCTCCTCTGAGCTGCATGGAGACAAATGGGGATATAGATCGACAGACAGGCAGGTAGACAGACAGACAGACAGACAGACAGACAGACAAGACAAGACATGTATCCGGAGGGGTGAGGGATTTTTCTGTGAGGATTGATCGACTCCATATTGTGAGCTAATGATCTCCCTAAGGTGCTGGGGAGAGTAGGCGGGGTGAAGCCAGCCTGCCTGACACTGTCACACTCCTGGTGTCATGATGCCACCTTCATCTTTCACAGCCATCCCCCTTCCACCCCTTTTCCTTCCTCTATTTCTCCTTTTTTCCCCTCACATCTTCTCTTTGTCTTATCCCCCAGGAAATGCATCAATTCACCTTTGTTTGTTCTGTCACCCTCATACCTTCAACTGTCATGAGGCGGTGGAGGTGTGTGGCGGGGTGTTTGTGGAACTGATTTAGAATGAGAGGCGTAGTCTGTCCTCATTTCCCCAAAAAATGACTTCCTGTGACATCAACCCTTTACTTAATTTATAATCAGACAAGAAAATGTTATATAAATAAATAATTAAAACCTTGAGACAGCTGCGGGTGGTGTTTAAAAAGTTACAGGCGAGATGGCTGAGAATAGGTGGGAGATAAGATTATACCCTGGGCTTCGCAGGCATAATGGGGAGAGGAAGATCTTTTAAACGGGTTGTCAGCATTTTCTCAAGTCAGACACAATGAAAGCATTCACCCATTGTGCCGACGGAAAAGCACAATCAACTCCCTCAATCTGCTTTCCATTGATGTGCCAAGCTGTCCCCCCCATCTAGACAGATAAGACGAGGAAGAGAGTCAGGTGAGGAGGCAGAGATGCAAGAGAGTATATAGGTTTTAGAAGTCTCTCATACCTCATAGAATGTGTTTGATGCTGATTGTACCACATTTGCTGTTGGTGTCAGGAACCAATGAGACATTATATCTGCCTGTAGGTGGAGGTGATATGATGCACTTAAATATCATTTCCAGGGTGTGTCCTCAACGTGTGTGTATTTGTGTGTTGTTGCATGTCTGGGTAATCTCCCCTTGCTAAATGCATCATGCATATAACACATCTATAACAATTGTTAATGCTTGAGTCAGGCCTCTCGATGGTGCTGAAAGCCAAAACGTCAATCTTTTTCCCTCTGTCACTATTTTCAGTTCACTGCTGCCTTTTCACAGGGGAAGTCCTTTAAAATGACCTTATTTTGCCTCCTCTTTGTTCTCCATTGAATTTTAAAGGGAAGGTCTTTTCTTTGATTACTCATTTCAGATTGGGCCAAACATCAAGGCGTTAAGGGGCAACATGTCTGCACAGATGTTAGTACTGTTGCCTCACAGCAAGAAGGTTATGGGTTCAAACCCCAGGATGTCTCAAGTTCTTTTTGTATGGAGTTTGCATGTTCTCTCCATGTGTTTCCTCTTGGTGGTTTCCATCCCACCATCAAAAAGACATGTATGTTAGAGTTAATGATCCTGCTTATGCCCTTGAGCAAGACAATGGCAAAAAGAACTGGAGTTGGTATCTGAATGTTTCAGCTGCTCACTGCTCCGATACAATGAGAGGTCCATTTTTATCCATTATGATGAGTCCCTGTGTTGTGAGGATGGAGACGGATTTAGGGATGAGGGAGGGATTAAGGCTGGATGCCCTTTCTGATGTTGCTTCTATACATTAGGATGGCTTAAAGACTGAAAAAAATTATTGTATGCATCTACAATGGCAAATGAACAAAGTTTTCTCTTCTTCATCATCATCATGTTCTTCTTTTTCTTTTAACCAATGGTGAGGCAAAATCAGGTGGGGATTTGGTTGTTTTAGACCTCGCAAATGCAGTTTGTCAGACCTAATCCCTGGTCTACTTTTTGGTATACTTACCTCCAACTATACTTTGAACCTACACTAGAATTTTCTCTAAATGATTTGATCATGAGAGGGGGTAAAGGATGCCATATAATCAGTTGACCTAGTCAACTCATCGAATGGAACCGCCCAAATCCTTCCTATTCACTGACTTTATCAAAGTGGACTTGCCATTACTAATCCTAGTAGAGAGAAGAATCAATACAGAGGCCCGAGGACTGTGAATCACTCACCGTGGAGCGTTTTCTCTGAGAAGAAAGGGAGATTCATCCCAACACACAGGCGACAGCATGTTCCACTGCCTTTGCCAAGAAGATAACGACATTTTTGAGTGTCTGGAAAACGTGCTTCGTCTTACTTACTCAAGGCTGGGCTCCCAACACATAGAGAACTGTCTGTTGTCTTTCTCTACAGAGGTCCCAAGGTTTTTCCACATATGGCTTAAGCAACATGCACACTACGACCTACAGGCTCAACGTGCACTCTGGGCCCAGACCTGCTGATAACACGATCTTGACTCCGGAAGGCGTGTTGTGTATGGTCATGTTTCACTCTAGTTTTGCTTTTTAACCGTGGAGAGCAAATTTCATTTTACAGATTTTGACAGACAATGACCCTCAAACACCTTATCAATGAAATACCTTGCTTACATAGACGTACAGTATTCTCTCTGTAACACACATGGGAGAAATACAAAGTGGCAGCTAAAGAGAGTTACACACACACACTGGTACCACAGAAACTCTCACACAGATGTTAAAAAAATTAGGTACTCGCATATCAACAAGTTCACACAAGCATAGAAACTATAAGGCATATACGCAAATGCATGTCGAGGTACACATTCGTCATCCATGCTAACATACACACACATGCTCATAGATAGTTAAACAAGAATCAATTACAGGCAGTTTCCTTTTGCATTAGTTGTCTGTTAGTGTGGAGCAACATCCCCCTTTGCTTTTCTCACTATTCTTTCTTTGTCTTTTATATGTACCACCAGCAGTCTTTGGCCTTCACACTCAAGTTTTTGTAACACCTCTGGGTGTACCCACCATGGAGAGCTCTACCCAGGTCAGCCTGCTGTGGAAACTATGCACTAATATTGCCTGCTTATTCCCACTGGGTGCGATAATGCCAGGCATCACTCACAAATGCAACAGGAAAACGGACATTTCCCCATCCTTGTGCTGACAAACAGCATATACTTCCTACAGCTCTGTCACTTTCTCTTAGTCTCCTTTCATTGATTTCTCCTTCCTATCTCCGTTTTAAATCTTTATCTCAGCTTTTTTCCCTGGTTGTCTGTCTCTTTCCCCCTTGTCATCTCTCTCTTGCCATTGAGTCGTCCTCTTCGCCTCCTGTAGTCTTGAGTTTTAGACTTTTGATCCAATGTTGTGCAACAAAGCAGAGGTCGAGATGCCTGGAGGGTTTTTATTCATTCATTCATTTTTACATCAGAGGAACAGACACTGACATAATGACCTGTGAGAGATGTAAAAATGAATATGTCTATATTTCTTTTCCTTTTTCTGGTTCAAGCAGTGCTGATGGTAAGCACAAGTCAACATTCCTCTTTGAGTTATATGTAATCAAACCAGTTTTTCTATCTTTGACATAGCTATGATGGCATATCTTGGCAGCTGGGGTGGTCCTTTGGTGGTCAGAGGTTTGATGGTTCAATCCTTGGCTCCTTTGGAGGGTGTATCGTGGTGTCCCTGAGCAGGAAACTGAACCCCTAACCACTCAAACCCTGTGATGGAATGGTGACCTGTCCAGGGTGTTCCCCCACCTTTTACCCAATGAGCACTGGGATAGGGCCCAGCTAGACCCTGCAACCCGACTTTGGTAAACAGTTGACGATGGATGGATGGATGAATGGAAATAACCCTGACTCGTAGACATTTTGAATCCATGTGTTTTGAAAGGAAATGGAAGATTAAATGTGTGATTTAGATAGACTGGTGACATCAGACGCCGAAATGTATAAAAAGTTGCAGCCTTTGTTGACGCTTGTAATTGCCGCTCTTTGATGGAGTATTGTCAAGCTTCACGCCCGATATGGCATTGACCCTATCTATTGAATTCCCTTCCCACATCGATTGCTTTTCTCCTGATGTAAGTGGTAGGGCCTGATAAGATTTGATCTGAGACCATAATAGGACCTTGAGCTTCAAACATGTTTGTCTTCTACATTGTTCGAAAAAGTAAACTTCTCCATCAGTGGTTGCTCTCACATCACTCTGGAACAAATTTATACTAGAAAAAAACATGTCGCTTAAGACTGATTTCGTTAGTTGTAAATGCCTGCCTCGTCAATAAGCGAAAGTTTTAAGTAAAAGCTGTTGTGAACCTCTAAGCGATACTTTAAGATTGAATTTATTCACATCATTCCCATGGAGGGTACACATTAAAGTGGTTATCGCAGATTTATCACTGTACAGACTCAATATCCACTGATCAGCCTAAACAATAAAACTGCTGACAGGTAAGTGAGTAACATTGATTATCTTGTTACAATGGTGCCTGTCAAGGGGTGGGATATATATTAGGCAGTTAGCGAACAGTCAGTCCTTGAAGATGATGTGTTGGAAGCAGGAAAAATGGGCAAGCATAAGGATCTGAGTTTGAAAAGGGCCAAATTGTGATGGCTAGATGACTGGGTCAGAGCATCCTCAAAATAACAGCTCTTATGGGCAGTTCCAAGTCAGTACCAAACAAAAGGGATCCAAAATGAGGACAACCAGTGAACCACCAACAGGGTCAAGGTTACCCAAGGCACATTGATGCATATGGGGAGAGATGGCACGAGGATGCGATATGCAAAGAAGGGACCTCTGGTGGTGTAGGGGGTTAAGATGCCTATGTTCAGAGCATCTCTGCGTCATGCAGTTGGGTGTTCGAATCCCAGCTGTGCCGTATCCAACCATGGCCGGAGGTCCATAGTTAGTGGGTCATAATTGGCTAAGCCTCACATGGGTATAGGGGTTAGGTTGGATAAAGTATTCTGGGTTCACTAGTGTCCCCCTCTGGGTCATCCAGGCCTCTTGGTTAAGTAAATAGAAAGTACTCTGCTTCATTCTCCTCTGACAGCCAAGTACTGTGCTTTCCCCGCGAGACCATGATGTGTGGACTAGTGAGGGCTATTCGTCGTGTGACTTTGAGGACTCACATGCTATGACTTCCTCCTTCCTGTCGATGCTCTAGAGAGACTGACCCAGTAGTAAGCAACTCAGGGAATTCAGGTGGGAAAAAGGGATAAAATGTTTTTTTTTTTTAAGAAAAAAGAAGCAAATCTGGCAGAGGTAGTGTGATGCTCTAGGCAATATTCTGCTGGGAAACCTTAGGTCCTAGCATTCCTGTAGACGTTACTTGCAAATATAACAAAAAGTTTAAGATGTTGTCTTGGTCTCTAAATTCTCCAGCTCTCAATCCGATTGAACTTCTGTGGGATGTGCTAGAGAAGCAAGTCTGATCGATGGATGCCCCACCTTACAACTTACAGGACTTAAAGAAGCTGGCATGAACATCTTGGCACCAGATACCAGAAGACACCGGAGGTCTTGTGGAGTCCAGCTCTTGACAGGTCAGAAGTAATCTAAAAACACTAGGGGGACCTACACAATGTTAAGCAGGTGGTTTAAGTGCTTTGGTGGATCTTGTGTATAGGTCAACAGATGTGGGACTTTTGTGAATACTTCTCACCATCACCACCCCCTTTGGGTCTGACTTCATCAATGTGTTGGCCTTTGTCTGCATTGAGACGACCCTTCTCATTTGTAAGACCATGTTTGTGTCTCTGCTCCGATACACTCTTATTTGAAAGCTTCTCCTTCACATTGCCTTGTATCACCATTGACCTTATTTTACAACTTTTCTAAGCACCTGGTGCCTTGTACCACTGAGCAAAAGGGAATACAATTAATTAAACATCTGATTCTCACATTTGACATCAAATACAAAACAACGGCACACAACAAAAGAGAAACAGCAGCCACAGCCTGTGAGGGGGACCCGGGGTAGGAGCCTCTGTCAACAGGTGTGACTCTGCAATATGTTTCTTTCTCTCAATTACTACTGGGAAGGTGCTGCATGGTATGGAGCGGATGGTCCTCTTATACAGGAATGAACTATGGAGGCCTATTTGTGTAATTGCAGTGACTGTTGTTTGCGCCTGGAGGTGAGCCTGAGCCAATCTGCAGTTACTTTCATGAACTCTTGATGGGCTTTTGTGGAAGAATAATTGTGTTTGTGTTCATGTGTTGTTGTAGGGCTGTGGTGGCTCAGCGGTAGAGCGCATGCCTCCAAGTCAGATTTAGCAAGTTCGATACAACTGTGGGGCATCAGGGAAAAGGCATCTGGCCTTAATTCCCCCGTGCTTAGTAAATATGAGACAAATGATGTGCAATGATATGAGTATTCACTAGACTAGAGAATTCCATATAAAAATAAGTACATTTAAGATAAGATGAAGTATTCCTTTATTAGTCCTGCAAGGAGAAATTTGCTGTGTTACAGCAGCAACATAGAAAGCCAATCAGAGAGGCATTAAAAAAAAGGAATATAAGCATGTGGACATGTTACAAAATAGAGGCAGTATATACAGTGTAAACAAAAACAGACTCTGCAGTTAAATTTACTCCGTGGCACACTGGGAATGTTTATATTGCCCAATGGAACGATAATACACCTTATTACCATTCACCATTTGTTTCCGGAGCGGAAAAATCTAAGAAAAATGATTGTTCAACTAATTATATTATCAGGAGGAGATGTATAGCCCAATATATGCCATGCATACAATAATGTGGAAGGAAAGCCACTCTATTTGATTATTTCATTCTTACAATTAGAGGCGGCAGAGCTCAGCCGGTTGGGCGGTCATTTAGTAATTGAAAGATTGGTGGCTCAATCCCTGGCCCCTGCAGAAAGTGTGTCAAAGTGTCCTCGAGCAAGACACTGAAGCACTAATTGCTCAAGTCCTGAGCTGGAATGATGACCTGTCCAGAGTGTTTCCCCAATGAGCACTAGGGTAGGCTCATCCAGCATGACTTGGTACCCTGACTTTGGATCAGCAGTTGACAATGGATGAATGGATGAATGGATGGGTTCTTGGAATGAAATTTGACCTCTGAAATTTGTCCTTTAACCAATTCTATTGTATAGGAACAGTGGGAAGCTGCAGCATCCAGGTAGCAGTCAGGGTTTCAGTGCCTTGCTCAAGGACACTGCAGCATGCTTTCTGAAGGAGTTGGGAATCAAACCAGTGACCTTCTGATTATGAGACGACCTGTTCTACCTCTTGAGCCATGCTAGCCTGGTGGCATACTTGTACAGATGCTGTGTTCCACTCTTCTCTTCTCGCATCCTCTTCCCGTTTTCCTCATTCTTACCTTTTGTCCATTAAATTACCTCCTCAGAGTAAGCGAGTGGTCATGCCTGGGGTCATGATGTGGACTAGTATTTAAAAAGGCGGTGCATGAATCGTTAATTCTCAGTCACAATCCTCTGGATGGCTACTATGTGGATAAGCTTGTAAGCTAAATGGATAAGATCTTAATCTGATCTAAATTCTACAAACAGGTAAAATGTAAGTGTAAATGGACTTGTTCTTATATAGCGCTTTTCTAGTCTGACCACCACTCAAACTGCTTTGCAATGAATGCATCACATTTACTGAGCTACGCTGTGGGACAATCTGCAATCTGTAGCAAAACATTTCAAGGTGTAAAACCTCCGGTGGTGTAGGGGGGTAAGACACCTATGTTCTGTGCATCTCTGTGTCATGCAGTTGGGTGTTTGAATCCCAGCTGCACCGTTTCTAACCACAGCCAGAGGTCCATAGTTAGTGGGTCATAATTGGCTAAGCCTCACATGGGTATAGGGTTTATCTTGGATAAAGTATTTTGGGCTCACTAGTGTCCCTCTCTGGGTTGTCCAGGCCTCTTGGTTAAGAGAAGGGAAAATACTCTGCCTCGTTCTCCTCCGACGGCCAAGCACTGTGCTTTCCCTGCGAGACTGATTTGTGAAAGAGCGAGGGCTAGTTGTGGTGTGACTTGGGGGAAACACATGCTACGGCTTTTTCCTTCCTGTTGATGTTCTAGAGGGGTATCTAAGAGACTGACCCAGCAGTAGGCAACTAGGGGAATTTCGGTGGGAAAAAAATGGGATAAAATTCTAAACAAAGGTTTCAAGGCAAACAATGGGAAGTCTTTAAGCTAGCATCTCCTTCACTAACGAGCATGAATGTCAGTCAGTAAAGTTGGAATTATAGGCAGGGTCTAAATTTATAGACACTCTTTTTATATTATAAACGAATGTTTTGAAAGCCAAAATCCCTGATTCTGGGGAAACGGACCGCAGTTATGCTTTAAACATGGTAATGAGATATTGACCTGTGGAACAACAAGAAGACCAAGGAAAAAATCCATCAGGTTGATTATTTCACTGCAGATCGACTGTAAATTGTCATTTTCAACAGTGGGAGCATGGCACGGTAGAGCTTTGCCTTTTCTCATTACCCAGTACATCCAGGCACTTCCTTTCAAATGGCTGTCTCCAGGGTAACATGGCTCTCGCCTCTGTTAAGTACTGATCAGAGAGAAAGGGAGCGGGTGATCCACCTGAAGCCAAACTGCAATCACCTCTTTTCATGCATTAAACGCCCCAGTCTTGCAGCCTATTTACTTGACCCATTGTGTTTAAGGTATGGTTTGCTCCGGGTTGTGAGGGCATAGCATGGATAGAAATGTAAGGTATTTAATCCAAAATGTGATATTCTCTTGCACGTGTGTGCCGATTTCAATGAGGGAGGTTGGTGGCGATCTGCTCTTCATCTCTTTCTTTGTCTTATAGATGAATAGACTGATAAAACACCCTCACAGACACCCACAGATACACACACCCACACACTATCCACTTTTAGCCTTTCCACAGAGCTACAAAAGTAGGTCATGAGACGTGGGTGGATGTGTGACTGGGTGGGCTGGGGTCTGTGTGGAGGCATTGGTTTTGCCCAGAGCCAGTGATCCACAGCCTCACAGGCCTTGGGACCATTTGTGAAACAGTGGGTGTTGTGAGAACTCTCGGAGAATGCCGCCTAGCTGCAGGGTCAGGGCACCAGGCTCCATGGGCGCTGTTCCTTCTTGGCTGTGACAAATAAGAAGTGACACATCAGTACACGCTTGAGAACGTTGCCCTCTTTCACTCATCATATGCACCCTCTTTCTTTTTGTGTCTCTCAGACACTTGTGTGCAAGCACATGTACAGACACAGAGGTACTCAGACAGTATCATCCCACGCTTACATATTCACTGAAGTCAAAGGGAAATAAAGTTATTCACTCACATATTATGAAGTACACACACACACACACACACACATTAAACTCCCCCTATGGCTGTCATCAAAAGCCCCTCTCCCCTGCACTCGGGTGAAGTAATGCTTGCTCTGATTCTTCTCCAGCCTCGTTCCTCTGACTTACTCCTCCTCTCTTCTTTGGTACCTTCCAATCACATCCTCCCCACTCTCTTCACACCTCTCCCACCACCCAGCAGTAAAGTGCATGTGCAGACCCTTTCAAAGAGGTTGTCATATATATTTCAAAGACATTTCAAAGCTTACTCGGTATCACTGAAAGCTTATTCACCAAAAGGCTGAAGAGGACTCTTCAGCAGGGCTCTCTGATGAAGTCTTCTCTTTTTCCATTTGCGATAAGACACTTTGAGAGTATCATTCTTTTGCACTCATCCGAGAGTGTTTTTTATTTGTGCATTAATGTTGGTTCTATAAAATATTTGCCAATTCTTGGGAGCTTTCTGAAAAATGGTGTGGAAAAAAAGAAACTGAAAAGACTTTGAGTGACAGCTCAGGATGTAGGGTGGTCGTCTGGCAATTGAAAGTTTGTTGATTCGATCCCAGGTGTATTCAGAAAGCATGTTGAATTGTCCTTGAGCAAGACACTACCTCTAACTGCTTAAGACAACAGATGAAAATTTGCTTGGTCATTAAATCTGGCATATTTTAATTCTAAATATTCATTAATATGCCCTGTTCTTAATAAAATATTTCTACTCAACTATCCTACATTTGCAAGCTCTATCATAATCTATCGATTCATCCATCCATTGTCAACGGCTTATCCGAAAATTGCGTCATGGACTCATGCTGGAGCCTATCCCAGTGTTCATAAGGTTAAAGGTGAAGAAACACCCTGGATAGGTCACCATTCTATCACAGGGCTTGAGCAGTCGGGGGTTCAGGGTTTTGTTCAAGGACACTTTGAAAGGCTTTCTGCAGGAGTTTAGGATTGAACCACCAATCTTCTGATTATTGCATGACTGCCCTACCTCCTGAGCTATGCCCCCCCATCTATCATAATCCCTCATTGGAATATTTTTGCGATATTGGTCTGTTTTCAAATGTCACATAAAAACACAAACTTCTTAATAATTCTTAATATTTTTTCTTTTTCGTTCAATTTCTTATGCAGGCACAGGTAAAACTCAATCACATATAATGATCATCATCACAATACAAACACACACACAGAGACTCGCGCACACCCACACGCTAATCAAGCTAATTCTCATTTGCAGGCCCTGCGTGTCCTTTTGATGGTGGGAAGAAACCAGAGCACCCAGAGGAAACCCAGCAGACACAGGGAGAAAATAGCCAATTCCACACAGAAAGGACCTGGAACAGGATTCGAACCCAGGACCCTCTTCCTGTGAGACAGCTGTGTTAATGTCTGCACCACTGTGCCATCCGATTTTGTGCTACGCTCTTCTCAGTAAGTAATAGAACAAAGCGGTTTGCAGTTTATACATGTTCATGTCAACTTCAAAACCATGGTTGTGATGTTTTGGGAAGTAATTGCTCACATCCACACAGAGATTCACAAAACTCACCGAGAATAATCCTAACAAGATGGGAGGCAGACTCGAAAAGGGAGGAGAATAAGAATCAAAGAGGAATGCTAGCTGTGTGTTGAAAAAAGACTAACGTCCATACTGTTAGAAACTCGTCCCAATTTGTTCTTCATCCTTTGATGCCATTAGAGAAATCATGGTAATTTCACCTGCACGTCTGGTGGGTTGCACATTACCCCCACCCAGCAATTGAGAATGCCTGGAGGTGTTAACGGTGTTTAAAGTTAAACACCATATGTTCCCAGTACTCTGTGTGAATACTAATGCATCTTACAACGTAGCACTTAGTGGACCCGACATGTCAGCTGCACCAGGGAGGCAGAATTGGTATTTCCTGTCTTCGCAGAAGAGAGGTAGATGTGATGTGAGCAGAGATTATATTTTTCGCTTGTTGAAAAAATAAGGGCCGCTTGTTCCTTTTTTCCCTTCCCCCTCTGTGTGCTTAGATCCCCAGTATCATTTTTACTTAGGGAGATCTGCTTTGAAATATATAGGTTTTATAAATGCCTGTCTCTCTCTATTTGAGTCTTTAGTGGTAAACCCAGCAATGCTTCAGTCAGGTGGATGACAGGCATGCCGGTTTAGCTCAAATGAAAGCAAATTGCATTCGGCCCGCCATACACGGTTTGTCACTACAGGGGTCCAACGTTTATGTCTATTTGTGTCTGCACGTGTGAATTGAAGAAGTGAATGGGGATTTGGAGATACTTGTAGTGTGTGTGTGTGTGTGTGTGTGTGTGTGTGTGTGTGTGTGTGTGTGTACTTTTGTGTGTGTAACTCCTTCAAGGAAACCACACACACACATCTATATATTATCCAGTTTTCGTGATTTCTTTCAATCTTATGCAGTACAAGTCTGTTTCATGCTTCATCCACTCCTCAGCTGTCAAAGATGTTTTTTG
>OMLC01030222.1:0-15046 GCA_900302585.1 Regalecus glesne
TCACCCCATAGCTTCCACTTACTTGAACTGATAAAGATTTAATTAACACGAGACTCTGCAATTACTCTGTAATTAAAGTAATGTGTCCCCTTGTTGGGATGAGCAGGCAGCGGTGCGCCACATCTGCTTCCATGGGCGGAGTCGAGAGAAGGGCGGCCGTGATGTGAACGGAGGGGGAGGGGCAGAGGTCCTCGCAGCCCCAGCCTAGAGGTCGAGTTCTCCCCAACAATCGCTTGAGCAAAAATGAGAATAACATTTTTTTTTTAAAAAGCTCCACTTTAGTTTTGTTTATTCGCATTTTATTTGACAGCTCATTTGTTATTCATTGAGAAAGTAATAAGCTGAGTAGGCTGAGCACAAGGCATCATCAAGAGCCACACGACATAGTAAATAGGCTTGATATCATCATAATCCTTCTCAAACTGCACTGCGTAAGGCCCGGGTTGTGTAATTTTACTGCTGCAAAGCTGCTGACAGCCGGAGCAGAACAGCAACAGCAACAAAAAGGTGAGGTTTCCTACGACATGATCAAATTGCATGCGTCAAGATGGATGTAAAGGAAGTGGGTCGTCTCCGGCCTCAAGCCGAGGCGACTGACCTTGAGGCCTGACGGTGAGGAGGGGGGGGACCAGACTCAGAGCCTCTGATATCTGTGTGGTGTGTTTAACCCGATCAGACCCCCCCGGCGAATAATTACTAATTGCGCTCGACAGAAATAGAGAATTAACCACATGTGCCACGGTCCCGCACCGGTCCAATACGCCCGGAGGTCAAAATGGCTGCCAAGTTCCCTGAATGAAAAAAAGCAGGGGACAAACGAGTGTCACGTCGCGTTAGCTTGTGTGACAGAATGTGTTATTGCCTTATTCACGCAGGAGGGAGGTGCACTATCTCATATGTGCAGATGATGATCTGCATATAATTTGGCCTCGTCACACGCCGGGTAAGCGAGCTAAATATCACAGGCTTCACCTGGCCAGCTAAGGTGTCCTACTGATAGCTTGGCTCACAGCCTCCAGCCACCTGTGGCATTTCACATGTCCCTCCACCGGGTATCAGGGGCAGACAGGATGGGAAGGTTGCACACAGACTAAAGGGTGTGCTTCATTTCTGATGAGGGTTAGCATCTCCTCACTGGTGGGTTGCATCCTCTGATATGATTACTATGGCTACTTGCTGCAACTTAGCCCCATAGCCTATGTTGTAAACCTGTGTGTTCTGAAGCTCTGCCACGCTCCCTCCACATGCCATGTACCATTAACACATGCTTATACCTACCATCACCACCAGGTCTGACTTATTAGGAAGGAGAGCCACTTAACCCAGCCTGCTCTGTAGTAATGATGATGATAATAATAATAATAATAATAATAATAATAATAATAATAAAATAAATCACCAACGACATAGGGACAGTGAACATTAATTAAATTTTCAAATGTAATACACCAGATTTAGCCACCAGGCTAATTTTCATCCGTTGTCCCAAACAACTAGGGGTTCAATGTGTTACTCAAGGACACTTCAACACATTTCCTGAAGGAACCAAGGATCATACGACCGATCTTCTGATTACTAGATGACCACCCCACCTCATGAGCTATGCCGCCCCTTTCTAGTATAGGAGCAGTGGGGAGCTGCAACTCCTGGGGAGCAGTTAGGGGTTCAGTGTCTTGCTCAAGGACACTTCAGCGCACTTTCTGAAAGAGCAGAGGATCACACCAGCTGAACCAGCTGTTGTGATCTCTCTGAGATGGATCTCATGACAATGTATTGTGCACAATAAACCACCCAGTTTCTTTCCAATGACAGATTCTTTATGTCACTGTCCCTGCATTGTTGGCTGGAGATATGCCTTACCTAGGATGGTCTTTATTAATAGCCTGTAAAGAAAAGAGATAGGCCAGCACAGCTCAGGCGGCAGGGTGTTTGTCGAGAAATCGGCAGATTGGTGGTTTAATCCCCAGTCCCTGCAGAAAAAAAATGTTGATTTATCTCAATCTCAATAAGCAAATGCAAGGCACAAAAGTTAATTTCAATATATCCTAATACACCAAAAAACATACGTGAAACATTTAAAGCCCTCCAGTCTATTGTCACTAACAGCACCTGAGCTCCTCTCCAATGCAGTTGGCCAAGTGCCCAAAGTGAGGGTGGGCCCTGCATGTAGGGATCCAATGACAGAGTCTCAACCACTCTCCTTATTAAATCTGGAGCTATAACATTTCCGGTTATGACTATTGAGATATATTCTGTGTAATTACAACACAACATCTAAGAGCATAATTTACTCTGTTACAGATGGACTGATGGAAAAGGGGATTTTCCTTTTTCGGTGAGAGAAACCTCAGTCCAGCATGCTCTGGGTATGTCCACACTTAGATAGAAACCATCCTTGACAAATGCCTCCTCTGAGGATGTATAGAGAGCTGCTCTTCAGCCTCTAAAACGTGCTTAACGCTTCCTTTAAACATACAACCACCCTTCTGTCATACCCACAGCTCTCAGACGCCAGATGCCCGGTTAGATGACGGAAGGTGTGGTTCGTCTCGGCCATCAGAAGGATGGACGGCTACAAATGGATCTTTTTTTGCTTCCATCATCCTCTGCCTCTCCCGTGCTTTGATCCTGCAGGATGGGCCTTTCTGCTGGCAGCCAGTCTGAGGCTGTCAGGAGCCTGAGACTCACACACGCATTATTGTCTCTGTTCTCCTCTGCCTCTATTTGTAGTGCAGCTTTGATAGATGCCAGACAGGGAAGACTCATCAGCATGGCACCAAATCCCACACACAGAAACCAACGCGATGAAGCACAGACATTCAGCATTCACTCCCACAGGGGCTCCATATCATGACTACCATTAAAATGCAGCTGGATGAAGAATTCAAAGCTGGGGAATCAAGTTGTCCGAGTGATCCTGGGAAGTATATTTTACGAGAGTGTGCTTGGGGAATGGTGGGAGGTGGAATGAACGTTATAGATAATAAAACTAGAGTTAGTTCAGCGGTAGAGCACGCACTACGGGAACTGACCAGCCAGAGGCTATGGGTTTGAACCCACCATAAGGGATCAGGAAGGGCATCCGGCCTGAACTCCCAAAATCTATCTAAGTCAGTGTCCAGCCCCACAACCTGGGGACCAGAGATAGGACTAGAATGCATGCTTGATTATGTGGTATAGCACAACCAGGAGAACCACTATGGCTGTCCTTGGTTGGCAAGTGTGGCTATTTACATAATCGACATTAGAGCTCTGGCTCATAGTAACTGTAATTTTTGCTCAAGTACGTGTTTCTGATTCATGGTTGCATGACGTCAGCTTAGGTCTGTGAGAACAGGTGGAAAGTGGTGAAAGATCTCCATCCTGGTGAAGAAAATCTTGCTTTTCACAGGTAAGACATGAGATATTAAGCGGGTACAAGCTAGGCCCATATCTTTTTAGGCTGATTTCACTAACTCACAACATCATTTTTCCCATTTCTCTCACGATTCCAAAACTGAATCAGCAACAAAACTGATCTAGAAAATTCACAGTAGCAAATATAGACCTCGATGTGACTTTTTAGGTCCTGCCTTTATCCTGACACCTGATCTCAATAAACTGCACCGGTATGACTGAAACTTTAAGATTGTATTGAACAACATAAGGCTAGAATTTGTAATAGTTTAAAATCTTACATTGTGACTAATCAACAAAATTAGCTTACAGATTCACTTGAACCAATTCCACATGCTAGGCTAGACTAGTCCTCAACACACACAAAAAACATCTGTACAAGCAAGATGACAGATTAAAACATATTTTACCTGTATTCATCCCTAAGAAATGCTTAAATGCCTAACAATAATTTGTTTCTATCACCAAAATTCCATTATTAGTACTTAACTGCAACTCGTTCTCCCAAGGTTCCTCCTTGGAGCTTTTTGCTAACCAACGTCCGCCATATTGTTTCTCCATGGTCATGCAAGTCAACGAGAATAGACCCTATGTGGGACTTCTGCTATTTCAGTGGTGGAGGCTAATCTTGGCCCATAAAAATCGACCTCCAACACGGGACGTTTATTTTCCTATACAGGGATTCCCTTAAATTGAATTCAATCCAAATTACGTTCTTTTCCATGATGAACTTCATCAGTGCTGTGGAGAAAAATCACGTATAGTCACGGCCATGGTCAGTTCATCATTCTGTGCAGCCATGATACATAAAATACATACCTAATGTACATACCAGTCAAGATAAGTTAAGGATGAAAACAGTGGGGGAAAGTCTGGGCCAGTAAAAGTGCCAATAGTGCTCCAGTGCACGTATCAGTATCTCCCTCCGTGTGTGCCAGCGTGGAGCTGGTAGAAACGTCATTGTAGCGTTTTATTTGCATAACCCTGCCCTTCTTAAGGCAGAGAGGCAAAGCGGTGATCTAGGAAATTAGCATGCTGTCACCTTCAGTGTCTCTTCTGTCATTCAGAAAAACAAGCTGGTGTGCAGACACATGAACCCATCTCACATCTACTGCCGAAATGTTAATTAGGAAGCGTGGCCTCCCACTGCTCCGTTCCTCTCCGCACGCCTAACTGACGCGTTATGTATTTAAATCCGTCTCCTATAGCCTTATTATGGAGGAGATGGAGTCACATGAGAATGATGGGGGAAATGTCACCGTCGCCACACGATATTTCAACACGGTGGCGAAATTGCCCTGTCTCGTTTCTGATGACTCCCTGTACATATGTGCCGCATGTTCACACACAGGAATACCCGCAATGAGCAAGACCAAACTCGCCTGAGCGTTTCCAAACCCAACGTTGAGCAACATGGAATGCAATGCTTGCAAGAACGCATGACATAACCGTCTCCTCTCATAATTGTGCAAATAGGGGGTTTTGAGGCCTGCGTGGACACATTTATTCAGTGAATTAAACATTACCTGTACCTTGCTTATCATTTTAATACGTCCCACTGGAATAGAAACACACCAAACTTGAATTCCATGCTCCGTTATCGACGGTGTGAGGTTGCAGGCCGAGCTTCATTGGGCACAATGCAAAAGGGCTTCATTGTTAAGGAGGTAGTGCCCCCGTGTGGATGACTGACATAACTACACCTAATACTCGGCGAGAGGATGCTGCTGAGGCAGTATGTCATGTATGGTGAACATTAAGATTGGTTTGATAAGATGGAACATGTAATCTGAATAAAAAGCTTCAAGAAAAAAAAGTCTCCTTATCTCCAAAAAATTACTCCATTTTATAAAGCTATCAAATACTTGGTGCCAATTTGGGAACTAAGGAAAGACATGCTTAAAGTGGAGAATGATGAAACATGCATGCAATTGAACGATTCAACATTATATTACTATTATAATCAGCCTAAAATTAATATGAATGGAGTTCATATTAGGTTGCTGTATATAATTTTCTCTCTGACACAATGAGATGAAAGATATCATATGCTGACAATCCTTTTCACATATCCTAAGGGTCATGGGTCACGGTAATCCTGAGGGTACAAACCCCTTGAACAACATGGATGCCTGATGTATGCCTCTGAAGACAAGCCTGGTGATTATGCATCAAACTGGTGACATCCTGACCTGTTAGAACAAGTCTGAATACAGAAAGACCACTAACTCACTGTAACTTGTTTTTTAACAATAGTTTATTTTTTGTAAAGTAGGCATTGGGAGCATCAGTGCGTTCTATGACCTGTGTACAGAGTTCCTGTATGAGACAAATTCATAGAACAAGCCCTTGGGTGAGCGGAGGGCCCCACCCATGTTTACCAAGGAGGAATGTTTGTGGCAGCTACTTTGCAGCTGTTACTCAGTACAGTCTACAGCAACGGGCACAGTGTTGTTTAGCTGAGTTACAAGGAATGCTACCGTAGAATGTGGCTTAGTCTTCAACCCTGCTTGGCTGTTACATTTTCTGAGAAAAACAAAAGATAGGCCATTTGGGGACTCTTGTGTGTTCTGAGTATAGCATAGTGCTGTGATTGGTTTCTCTGTGGGATGGGCCATTGAAGAAAACACCATGGCAGTCCACCACTGGTGAGACCATAGCTCAGTAGGTAGAGCGGTTGTCTGGCAATCGGAAAGTTACGGGTTTGATCCCCAGAAAGCATGAAAGCATGTCGAGGTGTCCTTAAGCAAGCCACTGAACCCTTAACTGCTCCCCGAGCGCCATATGGTGGCAGATCACTGCTCCTATACAATAGGATGGGTTAAAATGCAAAGAAATCCAAATTTCACCTTGTGGAATTGATAAGGGAATCTTTTTTTTGTCTTGTATGGTCTGGTGGTCTGGGGTTCATGAGCTGATAGAATAATCGATAACTTGCCATTTAGCAATAGCTTGGATTGCCCTCCAGTTCAACCTCATCCACTGATTATTTAACTTGGAGGAAATGTCAATAGATTAGGAAAACTGCCATCAACATCTCAATTGATATATGCTCACTATTCTAACCAACGATATAGTGGCAGACTCATCGACACTCCAATGGGCAAAGTCGTGTGCCAGCATCACAAGACTACACTGATGGTCCCCCCCAACAGATTCTTCAGTTGCAAGATACTCACACTTAACTTCAGATGTTTTTGCAAATCTGATCAATCTACTCCCAATGTGATTTAACCAATTTAGCTTTGTGTGTGATAATATTACACTAAGGGAATTATATAGTGCAACCCAACAGCCCCGGCTGTTACCCAGAGCAGTCGACATTCCACCATAGCAGCAGTTTGGCTTTAAGATCGTTTGCAGGAACACTTTGGATTGCAGGGAGAGGTTGTTGACTTTAGCACGTGGAGAGAAAACACCTCTTATCATTTGGTATGATCTCTTATTGAAGCCAAGACTGTGCCCAGGTTTGATGGCATACAAATCCTTGAAAGACCCAGAACGGGATAAAGCTAACAGTGTGGACTGAACACAGTGCACGGGAGTGTGGTGCGGGACCACGGTCAACTTGTAAGTATGGATGGATGCATACAGGAGGAAACTGCCATGTGTTTCTCCTCACTCTAGAATGAGGTCTCATCTGAACCAAGCAGAACCCATACTGTTATACAGTACATTTAGAAGGAAGTTTCTTTGCCATTTGGATAGCGTATGGCATAATTTAGGCTAAAGCACCAGCGGTGGGAAGAGTTAATGTATTTGAATACATTCATTGCAAACCCTCACAGGCTTGGTTTGATTCTTGCCTTCTCATGAAGCCATTTGGGCGGTGGCAAAGTCATACACAGGGAACTGAGGAGAAATGACACAGCTGTGAGCCAAACAAAATGAGGTCAAAGACACCCACACAACCCCTCACACACACACACACACACACACCCACACATACATACATACATACGTACGTACAATACTCATGCGAAAAAATATATTAACATTTTCATTACAAAACAGTACAAGGGCATCAGTGTAGTAAAATACCTCTTCTGAATGTTAAAAATGTGGAAAAGAATCCATGTGGGCTGACATATCTTTTGGGAAAACTTTCTCTCCCTTTGCCTTCAAAAAAATAGCTTTCCTCTTCTAATAAAAATATTCCCAAAATTTCAATGGACATTGAGGCACTGGAATACATCTCTGTACATAAAGAGAGAAAGGTATTTTCCACCAAACATCAGTTCATCAAGTGGATAAGCAGCCATGTTGGGATAAGCTACATGATCAGGATGCCATTAGGGCTCAAGGCTATAAAGGCTGACGGGGAGCATTTATCTAGTTATCCATGAACCTCCATGTCTCTCCTGGCCCTCCACCAAGCCAACAGTCCAGCTGTCTGGCTCTATAAAAACCATGTGTCACCCACCAGGACACCCACCACCACCCCAACCCCTTTCCCCAACAGACCCAAACTACACCTGTTTGCTGGCACCTGCTTCAGACCGCTAACTTATGACAAAGTGAAAACAAATCACTCATTCTATAAGTCTCTATCATTCAGCTCTTTGATACATGATGTGATGAGCCACTGTAGCTGAAACAGCCCAGTGCAAGAGTCTCGCTGAAAGCGGCTGGTTGGCAGGACAGTTGGAATAACGGTTCATTTTGGAGGAGTCGGATATGTGCGGTCTGGTGTACCCCTCCTCTCTGGTTTGAGTCCAAAGAGCCAGAGGAGACCTAGTCAAGCGCTGTGCAACAGACCCCTGTTTCAAGGCTCTTTTCCACAGAAACTTGGAGCACACTTGCCTTGTTTGAAGAATCCACAGTATATGACCAGCCTTGTGGAGTCTTACTCCTTTCCACAGTTGGGTTACAAAAAAATGAAAGAAACCACTAAATAATTTGAACAGTTTCACAGCATGTTGGCATTCTCGCCTAATCTGTTTACCAAAAGAGTAGAATCCTATTGCTCAGTCAACTGGGCCCTGGAAGATGAGCTTGGAACAGCCCTGGGTGAGGCTGAGCTGGGTGGCACAGAACGGGCATGCAGCATGGAAGGCATGGGTGCCATGGGGCAGAGGGATTTCTGCCCAGTACTTAGTTGACTTCTCAGAGCACACATGTCCACATGGTACAAAGGCGTGTGTTGGGGCTCCTGTGTCCACATAGAAGGCAGGTTCACAACCCAGCCACAGTGGTACATAGGGACCCACAGCCCGGCACATAGGGCATTCTCGCTGGGCATTAGGCTCTTGCTCTGACCGATGACCCCAGTTGTGGTAACCATGCACATGTCCACAAGCAAGGTAAACCCAGGGCTGCTTGTCCTCCAGAGAAGAGAGGGCCCGGCTGCGCTGCATGCTGGGGAAGGCCAATGTGTTGAGGCCAACAGGGCACTGAGGTCGGGCTGCATTGATCTCCTGCCGCAGAGCCTCGAGATGCTTCTGGGTGGGGGTGTGAAAGAGGCCATCAGCAGTGCGCCACAACAGCGTAGCTCCACAAAGATCCACCAAGGAGCCATCCATCAGCACGTTGCTCTCATTCTCCACCTGCAGGGGGTGATGTAGCACACATGGATTTAGTTTTACAGGGGAGGGAGGACAGTCCCCTAAAGGAAGTAAAAGCATGCACATGTATCCTCTGCAAATACACAGAGCTGCCTGGTTTACCATAATGCTGCGTCTGTTTGAGGCTTACGTAACAACAGCGGATAATGTGTTCAAGACACCTCACAGTTGACAGTGATCTGCTTTGTTTGTGTGTGGTAGATGCATGACGTGGTACAGACCAGTTTGCCTCGAGTCTGTGCTGAGCGGGTTTCTCTCAGTGTGTAAACATCCCCACACACGGATATCTCCCTCCAAACGCCAGGTTTGGACTCCTCCGTGAATCCACCCCTGGGGTGCATTACCAGTACACCATTGGTCGTCAGCCCGTCCATGTGACCATCCGGGTTCTTCCACTTGGCAGCTTTTTCCTGTAAGAGAGATAGAGTAAAGATAGAGATGCAAAATGAGGTCCTACTTTAAATTCCACTTCTTACCCAACACTGCTACTCTTGACTCTACATCTGGATTTCTAGGCATTCATTAACCATCCACATAACCATAACACAGAAGAAAGGAAACAATGGTGTGAGGTGAAAGATTAATTAATAAATTACCCCAAGGAAAATGTTTTTGGAGGAGTCAAAGCCAGCTGCATAGATGCGGGCAGTGAATGGTGGATTTCGCTCACAGACCACTCGGCAAGCAAAACGGGAGATGGTGCTCTGGGTGATAGGGGTCTCCTCTCCCTCCTGGCCCCCTGACACTGTATCAGTCACCACAAAGTCTATCGGGCTCTCGGTGGAACGCCCAATCTACAAAGGAACATAGGAAGTACCTTTATTAGTCACTTTCATCTTGGATAAGCTGCTTTGACAATGAAGATGTATTTTGTTACAGACTGCAATGCCTCATGAAAAACTATTCTGCACATGTGCAATTATTAATATTCCTGTTAATAGAGATAATAAAAATACTGTTAAAATGAGAAACGACTGCTCAAAACCTGCTCAAAAAGAAAATACCATTTGATGGCTTCTTCTAAATCGAGACAAATACTAAGCAAACGGTACTAATTTGTACTTTTCTACTACGCATTATAAAATCCGTAAAACTTCCAAACTAAAAAAACAGAAGTAAAATGAAGTAAAAAGATATATTTCCCCATTTAATTTCCTCTTCTGGATTTTGATCTCAACTTTTGTAAATTCCCCTCCAGCCCCTATCCCTCATCAGTGTCTGTGTTTTTGTTCACTTTCTGCTGTTCAAACACAATAAATGAGTGAATGTGAGGCTCAGGTCTTCACTGCTAACATCAGTCTGATGGAGGAGGTGGAAGGAGAATAGCAGTCTGTGTAGAATGATAAAACACAGCTATTTATACATATCAGACAGGATTTGTAAAATGCCGAGACACAACATGGCCCTGATTTTTACCTGAAACATGTCTGTATCTTTGTCATGGCTGTACTCCACTACCACGGTCTGGTTCCTTGACAGCGTATAGGAGATACTGTGCTGGCCTTTGCAGTTCACAGCCTGAAACACAACAGCTGTCACGATGGAAGTTGCAGCCTTTGTCACACTTGCAAATCACATGCAAACAAAACATTTGAAATGATCAGGCTAGAGCATAAACATGTCAATGACAGAGCTGTGGGTTTGTTGTTGAGTGCGATGGGGAAATCAGGAGGAAGCCCTGTGACTGCTGAGGTTGTTCCTCAAACGGCAAATCATGGAACAAAAAGACTTGCCCTAGGGTGATAAATGAGAACGAACAAATGCTTTCTGCAACCCTCTCACCCTCTTTAATGATGAGGCAAACACACGGCAGGGAACAAAACAAAGTGCTCATTATAAATTAGATTATTTCCAGTCCCCTGTTAGGTCGAGTTGAGTCTGAAGCTGTTGGGAAATACACCCAATAAAAGCACGCTTGTGACCAATTCATAGGTTAGTGAGCAATCGCTTTAGCTAACCACCATGTACATCTACAGATAGATAGAAAATCAAACTCAGTAATAATGACTCAGTCATCGATGATTAAGAAGACATAATGTGTTGAACGTTTATGTTCTCTTTTATCATTTACGGACAGAAAACATTCAAAGTTAAGAATCCCAGGAATGGGAGTCAAGGGGAACACTATGTTCCTGAAAAGTGGCACTACCGTGACAACGGCCATAAACCGTCTCCTTGTCTCAGTCAACACAAACCCAGCCATCAGCTGAACTCAGAAATGTGTAGAAGGCACCAGATTGGAGCAACTCACAGCCAGCTCACATTAACAATTTTCCACATGCCACCACCATCCCACCCTAATCTGCGATTTCAATTTCCCAAACATCCCTCTCTGTCACGTGCATAGGGGAGAGAGAAAGTGGGTCATCACTGCTGCCACAGCTAGACTGGTAATGTTGGCAGCAGGGAAAAATGTTAGAAGATGGGATGAGTAAAGTCTCCATTGTATTTCGTGTGATCCAGGGTCCCTCCTCCTGTCAAACCATTACATGGAATGATATAGACCAAATTACTCTAGGTCTATTGTGTGCAAATTTTATCAAAAAAGTTACACACACTACCAATGGGTGAGTACATACCATTGTTAGAGAAAACCCCTAAAGCAGCACATGCATGCATACACACACACACCCATCAGTGATTGAGATCAAGTGGGGAGATTTAAAAAAAAAACAGCAGCAGGAGCCTGGCAGAAGCACAGATCATGGGAGCTCCCCATTATCTGCCGTGAGCACCAGTGTGTGCCTAGACACGTGAGTCTTCCTTCAATATCTCAGCTAGAGAATTCTCATTTCACTTGTATGGGACCAATATACCATGTGAAGGGACCTGGGTGGGGTCTGAGAACAGAGGGAATGAAAAGCAGAGATGCAACTCTGATCAGCTAGCCCCTCGAGAATAGTTCTCTCTGTGGACCTTATGAGGAAACAACGTCTCAACATCAACCAATCTCTCTCTCAGCCTGCCATCCTCTGAAAGAACAGCTATTTTTGACCATGGGAGTACAGCTGAGGATCGAAGGTCAGCCAACTGCAACAACTTTCTCCTCCGTTCACCCTCCTTCCTAAACTCAGATCTGGTGAAAGGTTGGCAGAGAAGAGTGAAGGTGAAAGGGGGGCCAGAAAAGTTTCACTGGAACAATCCGTGACTCATTACATGAACATCACTCCTCACTCTGCTATGCTGAGGCATTAGAACAGTCTGGTCCACTAAAACCAAACTAAGAAACGACTTAGTTCATAGCAGAAAGTCAATACAACCCATAGATCCAGCACACTGTACAGCTGTGACTGTGCTGGGCAAGCATCAGTACTGCTCCAGAACATGTATCACCACACCGATGTCACCACACTAAGTTAAAGAAAGTTAAAAATCAGTAATAGCGGAGTGTATCACCAGATATCAAAATCATGTTCTAGCATGTAAGAGAAATCTGAACCAAAGAGCTTTAAACCAGGAGACTAAACCCCAACAATTGCCTTAAACACTGAGCCTCTGAGAGGTGCAGACGTAAGCATGCCCTCTAGCTTGTTTGGCAGTTTTTGTTCGGAAAGCATGGGATGGAATATCCGAGGAAAAACATGTTACGCTGGACTGGGCAGCTTCTATCAGAGACGCTACAGCATACATAGCAAGATGTTATTTTAATCCCTGTAGGAAAATTAATCTTCTGTATTTAACCCATCCTAACACACACTGGAAACAGTGGGCACCCACCATGGTGAGAGGAAACTGGTACACCTAAAGGAAACCCATCCAGGTATGTGGAGAACATGCCAACTCCACACAGAAAGGACTAGGGGCAGCCTGAGTTCAAGACCTTCTTCTATGAGTCAACAGTGCTACACACTGGACCACCGTGAAACCCAAAGCAAAAAGGCCTGGCTAGGACCTACCTGCATTGTATAAAAATGTTGTTTCTGTTTTCTATCAATAATACTGGTATTGGCGGACTCCATGGTGCATTTGCTACCAGATATGCACTGAGAGTTTATATGAATTTTCTCTTAAATTTGCATGCACCAAAACCTATTAAACCAAAGTATCAGTCAGAGGGCAATTTAGATATTAATTCTAGCAGTGAGAATGTTCCTTAATTCACCCATTCACATCATCTGACCTCTTCTTTACCTTACTAGCCTGTGGGGTGTTGAGGGTATGCACAGTGCTTGGCTTGACACCATTGGCTTTGGTCCTCCTGTATAGGGCAAATCTGCTTTTCCTCCTACCCCGATCTCCATTCGGTAGACAGCCATTATACCTTCCAGACACAGAGAGGAGAAAAGAGCAAAGACATGAGCCTTAAATCAATTCATATTTTGTGAGAAGGTAAACAGTTTTCACAGCTGCCAAGCATATGCCTAATATGATTTACAAAGAAATTACTTGTGATCAAATAACAAGCAAACACTGAATTAGGAACACATTCCAGTGTTTTAAAAGGACTTTTCCCATTCATTGCATCACGACAAATCTAATTCTCCCTATTGGTAATCTGACCATCACCCCGGATTATAGCTTTCATTACATAATTTACTTCGGTACTTTTTTGTGATTCCAGCAAGCTGGGCAAAAACCACAGCTGTCACTCTGTTCTGTGTCCCGGACAGGAGGAGGTTTTAGGATGCAAATCAGGTTCACCACCACTTAAAACAGACTGCTGGGCTGAGAATAGTACCCGCCAACTCACACAACTACATGCCACACATCCATACCGACATGGGTAAATCCAATGACTTGTTAGAAATAAACCTGAACAAACCCAGAGGTGCCATTAATGTATTATCTCCTTCTGTTGAGCAAGTTTCTATGACACCCTGTCAGCGTTGTCTTCTGCTCTGTTGTGTGGAAAGCAGCTTTGTAGGCTGATCCTGGTGAATGGCGGAGCACTTTCCGGTAGGACTGGTCTTCTCCCCATCCACCAGCTGGTTCCTACAGCTGGGACACCCCATGCCCTACTCCCATCCAACACAGAGGCCTTCTGTCACACGATGACTCCCACAGATAACCACAGAATGTTGACGCAGCCATTATACAATGACCTTTTTATCAAAAGGCTCATGATGTAACATTTACATAGCAACATCATTTCTTCTCTAATAGAATGAACTTGCCAATCAGGACACAACCTAAAATGTCCTCTTATCAAGTAACAGAGACCCTCTTCCTGCTACTCCCTGCTGCCCTCCCTGGCTAGGCCACCTGTCCCTGGTCTACATACGACTGGGCAAGCAATGAAACACATGGTCCTAGTCAGCATTGAGCACAAAACCAGCCTGTAGGACAAGACACCCACGGAGAACTCGACAGAGTTTGTGTAATATTGTGGTGCGGAAACTGAAACTGATATAATATACATAGTAAAATGATGCATGCACTTGGGCCAAGGGTCATTAACTACGGGTATGATAATATTCCAAAGCCGTTCATCAGAATACAAACGTTTAGTACTGAAGTGCAACAGCTCAGATTACGTCTGATACCTTTAGCCTTAAGCGTGGATGTTAGTGTGGTCAGGGGAGCTTTATGGATCCTTTAACAGATTCCAGTCCCCCAGGAAACAAGGAATTGTTTAGGATATCATGTTTACGGAATGTTACTATTCCTTCCTTGGGTAAACACAAACTTCAGGTTTTGGGTTGTGGATCCTTCATGTACCTGTGTATTTTGTGGTTCTATGGCATTGCAGTCTAAAAGTATGTGACCTACAGGCAATTATATACTTATTAAAAAGTTGAACTTTTGATAAATTGCACCCAAGTCCAACATGTTTCATACAAATATGTGTCCATCCATCCATCCATTCTCAACCGCTTATCCGAAATCGGGTCGCGGGGGAACCGGAGCCTATCTCCGTTCTCATTGGGCGAGAGGCAGGGTACACCCTGTATAGGTCGCCAGTCTATCACAGGGCAGAACAGTTAGGGGAACAGTGTCTTGCTTAAGGACACCTCGACACGCTTCTCTGCAGGACCGGGGATCAAACTTGTGACCTTCTAATCACCAGATGACTGCTCTACCCACTGAGCTATGCTGCCCCCTCTAAATCTGAGGTCTCTCTTGAATAAGCCTGTGATTCTAAAAGA